>JAKUDI010000981.1:0-36000 GCA_022702515.1 Ilyophis sp. 1 JC-2022
GACTGAAATGCTGAATAAATTCGGAAATAACATTGATTTAGTGGTTTGATAAAATCGCTTTACAACGTATCTCCAGCGAATATCTCCAGGTTCATGTCATAGCCTACTAGGATGCAGTATTAGAATTATTATTTTAGGATAGTTAACAATAACTAGCTACATAATCAGCTCGTTGCAGTTCAGCGACTATCCAGCAAATGAGGCAGTGTAAGCTTACATGGGCAATATTACAAATCGCTACATTTTGCTTGGATTTCATATTCAATACAGGTTGCTTGCCTCTGTTTTATACTTCTGTGCCACCTGCAAAGCAATCGATACATCCACTGTTTTGATTGCAATGTATTCATATATTTAATTTGGAGGTAGCCTATTTTGTTACATAAAGTGTATTATTCCCCATTCCTGCTCATGAGGTATTTTAAAGTGATGTCTATCAATACATTGATTGTCAATCATTTTTGTAGGGACCAACAGCCAACTGACAGGCCTTACACAAACAGTGACTGTCACTTTAAGAACATGGAAGCACATCTGATGACGTCATATGTGCGTGCGGCGTTTAAAATCCTCATCACACAGTGATGTTGTTGGCAGTATTTTCGACATTGCTAAAGTAAATAAATGTAACTTGCTAAATGTAACGTTAATAAAAAAAACTCATTGTAACGTTAGCAAATTTTAGCGATCAAGACTTTATATTAGTATCTAACGGAATAAACAAATCCGGCGTAATATAGAACGCTACATACATACTTGATTCTGATTGGTTGTTGAGTGCAATATAAATTGATTGTGAATTGCCTCGTGTAACAGTGGAATTGCATAAAATGACATCACGAACAACGAGTTGCCGCAACCAGTTGCATAGAAATTGCATCGTGTAACAACACCTTCAGGGAAAGCATGAAGAACAATGTGAAAGCAAATGTGGAATACCATTCTGGACACACAGACTGCAGAACAGAATACAAGATTTCAAGAAGACACATGTGGCCTTATGCCAGCGGCGGTCTCCACAAATATTCGCAAACTTGGCCGAAAAGAACAGCTGAAGGTCCACTGCGAGCGGTATGGTATATGAATGCCTGATGCTGAATTCACCGTTTTCACTGAGCAGGTGAACCGCAAAATAGAATCAGGAACCTGTTCTGTTCTTCCATAATAGATGTAGCTTACTGGACAGTGGCCCTCAAGACGTTTTCCCGACTTTAAATTCACTATTAAGAGTCATTGCCTCACTCCCAATGGCATCTTGCAGTGTTGAGAGACTGTTTTCTACCAGACAGTATTAAAACTGGTCTCCGGTCATCAATGATCAGCGCTCGGCTAAACAACTTGACCTGGCACCTCCTCCACAACAAGCCAGCAAAGGTATAATTATAGCTAAGCTACAGTTTTCATGCCCGCCGTCGCAATGTTACTATAATGTGGTGACTAAAGGTGCTGTCTAGTAAGTTAACAGGTTGTTGTGACTTATCACTTGAAGAGATGTTGTAATTTAAAAAATAAATAAAAGATCAAGTTTTACAAAAATCGTTGGCCTTAAAGTTGTATCGCTGTTGTTTCTGCCTATGCCAGGGCTTGCTATATTGATGCTTGACGGCATGGGTTTTCAAGTGTGTTGGTCTTGTTTTTCCCTCGACTTTGTCACGTAGGCCATCCGATTTTAATTGTTATTTTCTCTTAATTCGGGATAATAAGCTGTGCCTGTCACCAGTGGATGTACACTATAGGGAGGGGTGTTGCATTGTTGGTTTTGGTTTATGCTAAGCCTGTGTTCTCCTTGTTGTGTACTTAGTCTTTCTGTAGCTAATATTGATTTTAAAAATGTATACACGTAATTTGTCGTTGCCATTAGAAATACAGTAGCCTAATGTCATAAGATAGCTCCAAGAAGCGCTGGAGCGGGGCATAGAGCATGTGGGAAAATGCAATATTATTTCCTAGCTTGCCTACCCAAAAAATTTTTTCTACCAACGCCATTGGGTTTGACGCATTCTATTAATTTTCTATGGAGAAGATGCGATGCGATCGTGTGGTGCATGATGGATGTGGCACGGTGACTGTGTGGTACGTTCGCCGGTTCTGAATTTGAATAGGATAGATTCCAAACCTACTTTAGGCAAATGTATGTGTCCACCGTTCCTCGCAAATCTCGGATCAAACGGTCAAAGTAGGCGTTTTAGATCAAATATGAATCAAGATTCTTACCAAATCCGGTGACGACGCATGGGTGCGTTTCATGGGTGGTGCTATTAGACGGGTTCAGTAGCCTACGAGGGCACATTAATGGCACCTGATTGGTAAGACGTATTTTGCCTGCATTTTCAAACTGGAACAATATGGCGGCCTGTTAATAAACTTATTTTTTTTTATCCCACTTAAAGTCCACTAAAATACATTTATGAAAACATTTGAGGCGAGAAATAGTCTATGCAGTTGCTAAATCTTGATTCATATTTGATCTAAAACACCTACTTTGACCGTTTGATCCAAGTTTCGCGAGCAATGGCGGACGCATTCATTTGCCTAAAGTAGGTTAGGAATCTATCCTATTCAAATTCAGAACAGGCGAACGTACCACACAGTTGCCGCGCCACATCCATCATGCACCACGCGATCGCATCGCATCCTCTCCATAGAAAATTAATAGAATGCGTCCAACCGATGCACCTCACCGGATTTGGTGAGAACCTACCTTAAGACTGATAAAACATCCCAGGCAGTAGCTACAGTTTGGTTTGGTCTTAACTGAGAATCTGTGTGGTTATATCTGTCCGTTTACTGTTTAATTTATGAGTTGCCATTTGGCTAGCTAGTTAGCTAACGTTAGCTAGCTTGCCCAGACTGGGACAAAATGTTAGCGTGCCTGCGGGCATGTGCTGTGAGTTGAGTTTTGAGACCACATATTATCTTATGAGTACTTGATAGCATGCATGCACGTGTTCTCAAAAAACGTTAAATTCATAGGCTAGGCGTCAATTCAATTAAACTGGGGCATGCTCTCTGCCTCTGCTATTCTTGCAACTACTATATTCGCTAGACCAGGGGTTCTCAAACTTTTTGTTTATGCGGACCACTTTTTATTATCAAGGATTTTTGCGGACCACCTCATATGCAAACCGCAAAAATAAGTATATATTGTTACGAACCCATGGCTGTAAAGTCTAAGGTGATTGCACCCCCCTCCTTCAGTTGTAGCTGGTACTACAACTGAAGTTCCCTAGCGGGAAATAAAAGTTATTATATTCTATTCTAATAATACCAACATAAACAAATATTATAAGGAGTATTGGAGGGGTATACGTACGAAGCAAGATTAATTACAGAGTAAACCCCGGAACCCTCCCAAATCTGGAACATGCATGGACTGAAGTAAAAAGAGCTGTTCTGGGTTTTATTGAGTTATCCAGCTAGTACTCACTCCGTAATCCTGCTTCGTAGTATACCACCTTGGTAAGTAAAGTGCTTGTGCAGTTAATATGGGAGCAAAGTGATACGTTACATGTTAAAGTATTAACAGCAGGCTACAGTAGCCTACTTCAGCAATCAAACATTTTAGCTCGATGGATAGAATATAATAACTTTTTTTTCCCGATAGGGAACTTCAGTTGTAGACACCATAAAAGGCAAATCAGTTCAACACATAAAGTACATTTACCGTTACTTTCATTATTACTTTCAAATACATTGTTATTTGGTGCTTAATATCGTAACGTTACTTTTTTTTTCCGCCCTCTTCTGGATTCTCATATTGCTCGCACCCTGCCTGGCCAGCACAGGTAGCTAATGTTTACAGTTTATCCAATCTATTTGTGAGACATCGTACAACGTAGCACCCCTAGCAATGTAATAATAGCTCAAATGAACACTGTTTTGATGTTCACAATATGCTTGACGTATCGCATTAGGTTAACATTAATGTTTCGCAGGCGTAGCAGTCGATCACACAAATGATATAGCTACTAACGTTAGCTAAACCAAGCGATTAATTCACTTTTAACTTTCTAACATTAAGATAATGCACATAAATGTACATTAGGCCAGCTAGTTATGTATATATTAACTGGCTAACTTTATAATTTGTTCATAAAACGTAATTTACCATTAATGATCCGAGCCTAGGCTGTAACGATCCGAGCCTGGTTGCTGTCTAAATCCAGCTCACTCCTCACTGCTTTCAACCACCAGTCTCTTCTTTCGGTCGTAAAATTTAGTTCGTTCACCCTGCCTGGTAGTTTAGCTACTATGGTGAGTACTCAGATTATCATGTAAAAGGACATTTTCGCCTTTTCTCAGTTTTATTCGCACATCAGTACGCAGTTCAGAAGATCGTCATTGTAGGACAGCAATCATAGTAGCGTTAGCATGAAACTCGTTTCATGGAGTAGCGAACACTACTAGTTCAGTGGTAACGTCAAGCGTCTCTGTTAGGGTTGATCCTCCAAAATGGCGGCGCGTCCCTGTAACCATTGGTAACGACAGTTCTAGTTCTATGTGAAAGGCCTCTATTGCAAGATAGTGAGTAAACACATTCACGTTCATTCATTTTTTTTTCTACGGACCACCAGCAGACCACAGTTTGAGAACCGCTGCGCTAGACCCATTCTACCTTTCTCCAAAACATTACCAAACTAGCTTTATGAATGATGCAATTTAAATTATTTCACCTTTTATGACATTACTTGGAGTTCATGTAACCAAGGCAATTGATTTTGAGTCTCATAAAATAGGTTGTTTACACATCTTTTCACAGACCGGAATTCACCCTGTTTGATTTGAGAGTGGCACTCTCCAAGTCTTTATAGTGGTGGTGATGATGGCCCACAAACTCTTGAGGCATTATGTGGTAAGTACTATATGTAATGTTGAGGGCAGACATTTAAGTTTTGTTTATGTCCTTATTCCTGTGCACTCAATTTGTATGATTTATTCATTTTGATCTGAATTAGTTTTCTACAGGCCGTGGACCAAGCATAGACTGTATAAAACTAGGGACCAAGCCCTGATCCAGGCTACCACCAAGGAGACCATGGTGGGGATATTTATCGTCAAAAGAAACAACGTCAGTGACGAACTGGAAGACATCAAGATTGTCTTCATGGGCCTGACAGTACAACTGGACCTGGACAGTGTGGCTTTTGTGGCTGCCATGTTGTTTGGATTAATGTACGCTTTGAACTTGATCTCTCCCCTCCCAAAATTAATTTCACCCTTGAGGTACATAAGGTTTTCATCAAAAGCTGCACAATACCACCACCTCTTTTTGTTTATTTTATTTCTGACAGTTAAAGCAATAACTGACCTCCAAATGTTCACTTGGATTTTTAAATCGGTCTGTGATTTTCTTAAATTCTTACAAATGGGATGCACTGAAACGGAAAAGGATAATATGGACATTTGTACCTGCAGCATCATCTAGCATGTTTACTTTCTCTCTTGATAACAATGTGGCTTTTTCCAGGAAAGTTTTTTCTGGATTAAATATATTTTCTATTTTATTTTCCATTTCTTTCATAAACAATGCCGTGAAATGGTGAAACTATGGGAAACAAGACAAAACGTATTTGAAATGGACTACTTTGATACTTAATCAGCAACATTCGCCATTATTGTTGATTTGCAAAAATAACAAAATTAAAAGGTTTGTACAAAATCAGATATGTCCATGTGGAGCTCCAGTTGTTGTATACACGTTCTTGCTGTGGTGGATTTGTTAAGGGGAACAGTCTCCTATTTGTCAGAATGTTGTAACTTGTTATTTTTATGAGCAATTACTATTTATATTTTGGTAACAGAAATGGCTTCTGCTTTGTCTGTTTAAAGATTTATTGCCATATACACATTTGCTTTCAAACACTTGGGGAAACAGTTCATGTTGTATTTACAAGATTAGATCATGTGGAACCGATGTCCACAAAAATCATGTTTGAAAAAAATTACACACTTCATTCCAAAATTACATTGAAGTTATATAACTATATATAGTTATATAGATTTACTTGAACATAAGTTGACCAAACAGGAAGACATCGTGTTGAATTTACATGAAATCATGTTGGTTTAACAAATATGAATTGAGTAAATTGAAATGGATCAATTATGTTGAGAACGCGATTTAACCCCTTCACGCAGATGGCAAATTTGGTTCATTTTCATCTATTTAGGGGGTGCTCTGTTTAAGGCTTTATAACTCCAGGTGTGAGCATCACATAAATTTGGTAAATGAAACAAGACAGGTGTACTATTTACAATATGAACTTAGATTTATTTATTTTCATAATTGAAGTCAAAATAAAGTGCCACAAATGCAAAGAAACTTTAGAAAAATGCAACAATTATTTTTTTTCTTTAGTTTGCAACAAAATACTGAGAGCTACAGAAGTGAAACAGGTAAATAC
Source organism: Ilyophis sp. 1 JC-2022 (assembly GCA_022702515.1). Taxonomy (NCBI): domain Eukaryota; kingdom Metazoa; phylum Chordata; class Actinopteri; order Anguilliformes; family Synaphobranchidae; genus Ilyophis; species Ilyophis sp. 1 JC-2022. Next base: position 6,405 of record JAKUDI010000981.1, read on the forward strand.
ATACATTTCCTGGATCATAAACTCCATGTCAACAAGTGTGCAAATAGGCAGTGTACCTTGTTGTCCATTAGTGTCTCTAAATCTATCCAAATGGCTAAATTGTGCACTGCTCTAAAATTAAAATAATATATATTTAACTACAAATCAAAATGAATTCTATTATGTGTTTATTATGTGTTTCAACACATGTCCACTAGGTGGGATTCATACACCTATCAGTGGTAGTGTATTCTATGCAACTTCTCTTCTTTTTCAATAAAGCAATTCACAACATATCCAGATGCATTTTTGTTCTTATTTAAAATGTGAAATTCATAGAAATAACAATTAGCATAATCATAAAGTGCTCTTTTGCCTAAGTGCGTCAAATATTTAGAATGCCAAAAATAAATAAAAACAGATATTATCCCTATGCTGAATATAGTAAGCACTGATTTAATTTAATTGATCCCATAAGTAGAATACTGGCCAAGACAACAGAGCTGATAGGCCAACATGTCACTTCTGATTTGGCTCCTTGATTTCCTTTATTTATTTCTTCAAGGTTTTTTGCTGAAATTCAGGGGAACTTGTGAACTAGGGAACATGCCTTTCATGTCCATTCCTAGTATATTTTAAGTATCAGAAGTGTGCTTTTGTACCTGTTACTTTGAGTGTATTATAAGAATAATTAAAGTACATAAAGTGTGTAGATAATATACTGAATAATAGTATATTTTAACATACTTTTTATGTATTCTGAAATGCACTAAAATTGTTAACCTGAAATCACTAATTTTATACTTAGTGTATTAAAAGGTCTACTCAAGATATGCTTAAATACATTGAAAATATACTTTAAATGCATTCTTGATTACTTTTGGCTACCAAAATAGTACACTATTTTTAAAGTTTACATTAAGTATGCATTCATACCTGTACTTCTAGTATATCAATTTCTAACTATTAGTGCATTCTAAATGTATTTTAAATAGGCTAATGGCAGGCTCAAACTCAGTCTCCAAGGATGGAAAGGCAGCTGTACTACTTACCACCTTCCACAGATCATGCCTTGAAGCCCTTTTTTTTATTATTTATTTTTTTAAAGTTAAGCTGTACTGTGTCATACTTATTGACAGTGTACTGCTTTTGAGTATATTTCTAAATATGCTTAAGTATAGTAATTATAAGTACATTACTACATTTACTTATTTTAAGTTGAAATGAAGTACTTTTTGCAAGTTATTTTCACCCAGAGTATTATGTGCAAATGTATTTCTGAAAAGTATACTGAAATGTGTATTTTAGCATACTTACTATTGTGTGTATTTTTGCCGGCCACAAGGCCAGCCAAGAACAGCGAAACTTGCCAACTAACTGACTGTCTACCTTGTTGAACGTCTCGCGAGAAGTGGCGTAAATGGTGGTAGGATACTGATCTCGTGGTGTTTGTGTGTGTAACCATGGTTAACTAACAACCGACGCTGCTTGTTGGGTAAATAGATTGCTCAGCAATGACATAGTAGATGTGCGCACAGCGTTCAGTGATAATAATAATATGTCCTGATATATACGGACACCGACAAATAGGTTCTTAATCAGACGTGTTCTTAAATCGCAAACGTTAGCTAGCACTATGTGGCTAAATGACTAAATGTCTCCAGCTGAATAATGAATACGCGAATCAACTGAGGCCATTATGACCTCACACCAGTGCGATGGAATGCTTCCATTTATGGAAAACCGTTTTTGGGCTTCTTGAATCGACGTTACTTTGAGCGATGTAAGTGTTAATTCGCTCAAAATTCGAATGGAAAAATGACTTCGAGAGAGACATAAAAGCGCTATAAATGCTATAAGCATATAGGCTATATAGTCAATACACTTTCTCACACACTCACACACACACACACACACACACACACACACACACACTAGACAGTAATGTCTAAGATAATACAAATTGAGAATCATTTCATTTTATAGGCTACGGTGTTTACAAATAACGACAGTTATTAACTAGCTAAATGAGGAACAATAACGATATAGAATAGAGACTACAATAACTTTTTTTTCCCGATAGGGAACTTCAGTTGTAGCTACCGGCAACAACAAAAAAGATAGACAGTGGGGCAGACCCACAACATACAAACAAACATTCAAAGAGAATATTCAATATTGCTAAATAAATCAACATCAACTTGTAATTGCAGAAGCTGAAATGGATGATGAAAGACTGATGAAGCAATTGATCACTCAAGAATTTGTGCGTTATTCCAGCGCGTCACTGGGGAGAGCAGCTAGAGTAACTCGACCCGGCCGCGACGTCACCGCAGTGATTATATTTCCAATAACGCACTCCCTCTCGTGATCCATTGCTTAATTAATTCTCATTCACGATCATATTATGTGAAAATAAATAACGTTCTACTCAGCATGTTCCGTTTTGTAAAGCAAACCAGAGTATTTTTTTGTCCGTATACCACTCGGTGTTGAGGTTTGCGCAATATCAAGCGGGGGTGGAGGAAGCGGTGGAGGGGGCTGAGGAAGATCTGCTTGTTTGTGGCTGGAAGAAGCCTGATATTTTGGGCTGATTTTTATCTGCCATCTCTCCTTACAATGCGAGATAAGTCAACTGATAAATGTAGAGAAACAGACGTGCAAAAGTCATGGTTTCGCAATAGCATGAGAAAACAATTATCTTACCAACTAGCGAAATGTTAGACAGGTTATGCTGGTAATTTTATGGAGTTAAGATTGTCATTCAATCTTAACTCCATAGAATGACAAACTGCACAATGTTATTTTCAAACAGCAGATGCCACTGTTCGACGCCACCTTGCGACGCAGTCGGATTTTTATTTTGTATAGATTTTTTTTTTATCCAAAATGAACTATAAACCACTGCGGGAAACACTGCCATTAACCTAATCGATATTCAAAGACAAAGTTTAATCAGGCCGCATTTTTAAAAAATTTGATAAATGTTCATCTGAATGTTAGCTACAGTGTCAAATTTCTTAGAAATGCAGCATAGGCTGAAGTTTCATTAAATTGAGAGTAATTCATTTTTCATTCTTGTCATTGGTGATTATTAATGTTGAATTTTGTAGTTAATCCATTATTTTGGTTGTCTCTTTTAAAATGTAATTGGTACTCATACCCTCAATGTTTTAATTTTTTTTTTTAAAAAACTTTTGAAGAAATGTTTTTTTAACAGAATGTGTCTATCACCATCTGAAAATGGGCAAAAGTCTTAGTTTTACACAATCCATAAAGACTATTTTATCATACTTGAATGAGCTACATGGTATTTTCTGTTATTGTTTCAAAAGGTTAGTTAACCAACATAGGGACAGCCACAGTCATATCTGTACAAGTAGTTGTGTAATTGAAATTGTAAACAAGCAGACACTTTAAGGATGCCAGCCTGCATTTGCATATAGCAAACTCAACACAAATTACTGATCCTTTGCAACAGTGCAATGCCTACTAGCTAAAAAACCCACCTCCTGTAACTAGACTGCATTGACTGCTCTGCTAAATGACAAACTATAGTTTGATAATTATTTGAGAGCCGTGTGGAGATTGTGGAGGGGGTTCTGCAATATACGTATTTAGTGTGATTGCTGTATCTATTTCTCCCTCCATCTCCCTCTACTTGTCCTACTTTCTCTCTATTTGTCCCATCCTCTCCCTCTGTATCTCTGCTTCCTTTTCCCTCTGTATCCTATATTTTTTCTCTCTCCTGTATTTCCTCTATTTACCCTGTCTGACTTGTTTATCCTGACCTCTATCCTTTACTCTCTCCTCTTCCTCTCTACATGTCGTCGATCACTCTCTGTACGTAGCATCGCTCTATCCTCCATCTCCCAATGTGTGATATTAATATTTTAATTGGTTTTATTAGTAGTCTGCGAGGTAGTGCGCAGAGGCACGACGGCGCGAGTATCACTATGGCGGTGCGGTTCTGCGACATTGAAAATCAGATTTTTCAATCTTGCTGAAATCTGAAAGTTGGCAGCCCTGCTTCCTACTTAACAAAATAAAATAATCATCAATTTTGTACAATCTAAAAAAAGCTAACTAACGTTAACCATCTTGGAGTCAGCCAACTTATTTCCAGAAAAAACACATTTACACCAGTGATAAAATAAGATGGATAAGAAACTTAGCCAGCTAACTGTTACAGAAGAAAATGCTGGCGGCTGGTGCTTTTTCTGTTCTAGTATGATTCATGGTTATTGATAGGCTTTAAATTGAAAAGAAAACGCACCTTTTTTAATGAGGTGCTGACCTAAGAACATATAGGGCTCTATCTTGGCGATCTTAGCACTTTGTCTAAACCGTAGGCTGTATAAAAATATGGACAAAGTGACTGTGACGTCACCCATTGCCTTCCCACAGCCTCCTAAAAACCGAATTGAGGCTCGGAAAGTTTGTACAAATAGCGTCTGCTCCATGGTGCAGAAGAGGACTCAACCTGTCCCTCTGGTCCTGAACAAATGTTAATACCCTGTCCAAATGACACAATATTTTTTTTTAAATCAGCACATGCAGAGGCATTAGATGAAGGAAAGGCACCGATTGCAATTAAATTTTTATTTGTGGGAAAAATTTATTGATGAGTATTTTGACCACATTTCTGCCATTGACTTACATAGTGAAAGACCTATACTGGAGCCAACCCAGTGGCGCTAGTGAGCAACGGCACAATTGCCGCTCCCAGCCCAACCAGAAAGTGAGCTTCAAAACGAAAGCCCAGTCTTGGTCTAAACGCATGGCGTAAAGTGCATTTAGAGCGTGTTCAAGTCCACTTTTGCTAGTATCACAGCGTGTTTTTTGATCGGGGCAACATGCAAATCAACTACAATCATTAATCCATACTTTAAAAAATAAGAATTGGAACATGTGATGTACGATCTATATCCTTATACCACACAGGCTAATCCAGAAATGTTTTGGCTCATTCTATAAATCAGGTTAAGAAATAATCAATAGTCTCCGAAGCCCGCGCTCTATCTGTCAGATAGAATTTACTTCCGAAACCAAACTCCGCCCACGTCTGATGTACTCACTTGAGTACTCTATTGACCATGATGGGATAGCTCAGAGCTTCTGCTCTTTTCTATCCATAGCTGAACTTTATTGGCCTTGGTGGGGTGGATGACCAGGAGGAGTAGGCCTACAGTTTTACTGGGGGCATTCTAGTTGTGCATGCAAGTGATGCCCATCCCATGTTGTTCACTTACCGGATTATTTAATTAAAACAATCTTTATTGATCTTTAGTAACAATAAATAATTAAAATGAAATAAATACATAAAATAAATAACCTAGAAAATAAAATATAATAAATTGATGAAAATATAATTAAGTAAAAAAATTAACTGCATTAACTCAGTCACTGCACTGTGGCAAGGTCCACCCCTTGTGACATCACAGGGCGATATGTAAAAAGAAATGTTTTAAAAGGACATTTTTAGGGGTGTGGCTTATAATGCCAATTTCTCTCTGTATTTCTGCCCTTGTGGCCTGTGTAAAAAAAAAATTATAATAATTTTCAAATCATCCTCGCCATGAGCCCAAAATTGTAAATCCGTTAAGAAATTTTACCTGCATGTTGCCTTTTAATAACCAAAACCAATAAGTAAATTATTAGGCTATTTGTAGATGGCAATATTGTTCGTGCATCAATGTTGCATTTTTCTATATCCACATTTATGATGACGTTATCATGCGAAGATTTAGACTTTTAAATGCTCCATGTTTAAATGTTCAACGTTTCGCAGATTGTAAATTCGTTTTTCAAGCCTTAATTAGGCTATGCTTTCTAGTGTTTCTCACTGAGTAATTTGAGTGCAGTCTTAAAATTAAGCCTAATTAGGCTATATTCTTTAACACGTTCAGATTATTGCCTGATCCCTTGTTAAACAATCGTACGTTAGTCATCTTTGTCGTTGGCATTTCTTAATCATTAGGCTACATATTGGTTGATTATTCAGCGAATGAATCGTTTGATTAGATAGGCTACTCAAACCAAATAAACGGAAACAAGTCTAATGCTGTCGCCTATACCTCGCTTTTTCCAGCGCACAAGCTATCAATAGGCTACATATTTTATGACACAAAGAAAATGCTAGCACAGAAAAACATTAATTGATAATTGGTCATTGTTATTCAGTTAATTTGCTTGATAATTAAGAACTATAAATGGAAACAGGCCAAGTTGACACGAATATCCGTATAAAGGTAAGGTTATAGGCTACAGAAGGTCAATTTTATGGGTACGCCACCGGATCATAATGTAGGCTAGTTGCTTGGACATGGTTTTCCTTACCGGGGGATTCGAGGATGTCAGGGAATGACCGGAAGCCACTGAGTTGTAGCCTACAATTTGTCCCCTCTGTAACCACATAAAGACAGCACTCGAGTAGCCTACTGTTTGGTTTATTTTGCCAACATATCTTTAGGAAACAATATAATGGTTAAGAAACTGGGTTTATAACAGAAAGGTTGCAAGTTCGATTCCCAGGTCGACACTGCCATTGTACCATTGAGCAAGGTACTTCACCTGCATTGCTTCTGTATATATCCAGCTGTATCAATGGATACCATGTATAAATGCGAAATGCTGTGTAAGTCGCTCTGGATAAGAGCGTCTGCTAAAATGTCCAACGTAATGTAATGTAACGTGTCAATGTAATTTTCTAACATACCTATTGCACTAGGCATATCCGGGGCAAGACCTCCAGCGACCGGCATGCACTAGGTTGACCTAGTCTTGTTTAGCCTGTAGTCTATTGGCTATTAGCCTACTTGATAAAACAATTGTAGGTTGAGAGAACAAGGTGGATCCCACAAAGGTTTATAAGGAGCCTACTCTTATAGCGTATACTTTCTTTAATAAATGTAAAAGCTTTTCAGATTTATTGGACAGCCTAGAGACAAGAGGAATGGGAGAGTAGGCTAATGTGAAAAAAGGTCAGATTCATACATAGCCTAGACTGTCGCGGTTCGAAAAAGCATGTGGAGTCTTGCTAAGTTCCTCTACAGGCTGCGCCACCGAGATACACTTCAAGAAGGCATAAGGCTACTCTGGCTTATACTAAAATAAATAAATAGGGGTTGTAACGACACATCGTGACACAATATTTGTGACGATGTGCATCGCAGAGATGAAAATTGATTTGCAATATCAGCTGCATTATATTATTTATAAGTATTTTTTATTGCATTGTTTGAAACAATAGAGGGCGCAATCAATTTTATACTAGCCCACACAAGTTAGCTCGTTCAAGATCTACGTCATACTTCGGGGTGGGGGAAATAAATTGATTCTGAGATGCATCGCGATTCTCTCTTGAAAGATTATGGCTCGATGCAGAAAACTCAATAATCGATTATTTAAAACTCAATTGACCTGTCGCTAGGCTCCTCCCCAAACCAGAAATTGTCCTATTATACTTTAAAACCGTTACTATGCGTTCTAAGAGCCCCAAACCATCACTCTGCGGCCAGATATGGAGTAGATGTGGATGGATCCCTTTAAGGGTTGTTTCTCCTGACTTTTTTCCCCATAGAGTTCTATAGGAAAATGAGGTCAGGAGAAATAACCCTTGCAGTGATCCATCTACATCTACTCCATATCTGGCAACAGAGTGATGTTTGGGGCTCGTTCGATAGCTCAGACCCTTGATGACTTACAGCCATGTGTTCCATACTGTACAGTGGTAATTTACAGCTGAATCTAGTCTCACCCCCAAATTCCCATAGAGATCAGTTCAAATGCAGAGAGGTTATAGTATCGCTTGTAACAGTACATGTACGAGAGTCTTTTGATGTTGATTGGTCACAGACTTCAGGAATGGAGTAACAGCATGCAAAGGATATGCGACCAAATATTAAATATCGTCACCTTCTTAAAATAATCGCCTAAGTCATTTTGAGGAACATGAGATTTTTGCTTAAATCAGCTCTTCATGATGCTGGCCACCTCTGGTAAAGTTGCCTAGATCCTTAATTGAAAGGATCATGCTGTTTTACCCCGGTAATGTAATCGCCTAAGTCAAGAGTGCTCTTAGGCTGTTTGTATGTTTGCCTAAGTCACAATAAATTTTGACTTAGGCATTTTTTACAAGTTATTAATATGGCGGCTGCTTCAAGATGCACAAAGAAAATCAACATAAATGAAGTCATTTCCATGATTCTGGACTCGTCCCCGAATGGTTATTGATAATGTTTACTACAATATTTGGCTAGGCTATAAATGTTGTGTAGTTATTTAGTCTTTAATCCTCTTATGTTACATAATTGACAGACAGCGTTATTTGTAAGTCAATAGTCATCTATTGATATACCCTTTTTGTGTGAAATGATTAACAAATATCATATATTCTGTATTTGGTTCAGTTTATTCTGTTTTCTGAAAAACTTGAAAATATGACTTAGGCGATTATTTTAAGAAGTGACGATATGATACTTTAAAAATATGTTAAAGCAAAATATTCTAATTTTCTGAGACACTGAATTTTGGGTTTCATTAGCTGTAAGCCATAATCATCAAAATTACAAGAAATAAAGGCTTGAAATATTTCACTCTATGTGTAATGAATCTATATAATATATGAGTTTCACTTTCTGAAATGAGTGACAAAAAAATATTGAACTTTTTCCGATATTCTAATTTTTTGAGCTGCACCTGTAGGTACTCAAATCGCTACAGACTAGTCTACGTTAAATAGGCCTACCAAATAAATAAATAAAATACAAAAACGGGTAGGCCTAGGCTCGAGACAAGAGGAATGGGAGCGAGTCACGCGGCAAAAGGTCAGATTCAAACATAGAATCAAAGAACGTCGCGGGTAGCACTGAGCCACAGAGACACACTTCAGAAAGGCATATTTCGGCGTGTACTAAAATAATTATATTAAATTCTTATTATTTAAAAAATACTTACTTATACTTACAGAAAAAATAGCATTTTAAAAATAGTGAACTAGTAGGCCTAGTCTAGTGTAAGCCACTTGTGCTCACTGGATATCTTTAGCTTACTTTTGAGTTTTATTAACTGAAAAGTGGCCTGTTTAGTACAGTTATCATAGGCTAGGCTATGTGTAGGCAGCCTACGGTTTTTATTTCTTTATTTTTTTAAAAAGGGTTTCCACGTTGTTATGGTTTTGAAAGCTCCGCGCTATGAGCTATGATGCAAGCTTCGGTAAAAAAACAGTATATGCAGTAACAGCATAGCCTTTTTCTTTTATTTATTTTTTTTGTTTTCAAAGCATTTCACGATATAATTGCTGACTTGTGGCGAAAGTGCTGCCGTGGTGATAAGATTTACTTCAACATCTGTTTTACGAAATTGTAAACAAGTCGCCGATTTTCACGGTAAGAAGAAACGTTATGACAACGTTACCTTTGACGCAAAAAAGCATGGGCAACAAAAGATGCGTGGCTATGAGAACGTTTTAAACAATCTTGGACTAAAATTGTCGGGTTATTGTTCACTTACGTTGTCTCTAGTGACACAGTGGATGGCTGCCACGAATCAGGTGGTATTCCAGACTTGTTCATGTTATTACTTATCTAATTAATCTGGCTGCAGCACAGGTCAACTTCTCGACTAACGTTGCTTCAATTTCACAAAAAACTCAAGCGCTCCACGCGCGGAGTTCCTACACCACTTTGGTCCGTGTAGATTCATGGTGATTGGATTTAATAGTTCCCAACCTTCTTCTTCTTTTGTTGTTTTATGGCGGTTTTAAAACAATGCAATTGTGCATTACCGCCACCAACCGGATTGGAGTGTAGATCAGGATTAATTAAATTCAATTTATCTTAGGCCTGTATCTATAAAAATAAATAACTAAATACAACTAATAAAACCTCAAATTTTACCAAACAATCTATATTATACGTTTATTAAACTTAAAATCATATTGAATCTCTTCTCTTCATCTCGATATGAATTCCTACATAGGTCCTTTAGAACAGAGGTTCCCAAACTTTTCCATGCCAAGGACCCCCAAATAGCTGCAGCCTCTGGCTGGGGCCCCCCTATTGCGAAATGGCTTTTTTAAAAATTCACTTTTAAATTACACTGGCAAATATAAAAAAATAAAACAACAGCTTCTTAATATACAACACAATACTTTTGACCCTATTTTTATTCCATAATCGGGCCGTTGGCAGCTCAACGTAACGCTTTGACTGACAGGCAGTCAGTTAGTTATTGGCTGCGATTGAAAGAAGGGCATGGCAAAGACCTCATTTCGATATGAAAGGATTTATAACAATTAATATTTTATTTTATACCATCACAATAATCTTATGAATTGAAATGTATTTTTTTATACATTTTATTTTATTATTATTATCTTTTTCCTCTCCCTTCCAATTGGCTCCCCTGGCGCCCCCCACTTTGAAAACCCCTGCTTTAGAACATGTTTCCTGATTTTGAGTCGGACTCAATTCTTTTTGAATTTGCTCCAAAGAAAGACCCTTCACCTCCAAGAACTTTTCCGTTCCCTTAACTATTATTCTTATTTTCTCGGTTTTGCTTTTAGCTTGGTCTGAACAATTGAGGACATAGGCAATTAATAAAATCTATTTTTCAGTACTCAACCTTTAGTTTGGTTACACTGTTCGATCCCAACTCTAGAAGTTTGGTTAATGATTGTTCTCTCAGAATCCTCTACTCTCCTTTCTCCTTGCACTTCAAATCTAGAAGGTTGGTAATTTCTCTTCGATTCTTCTCCTCTGCTTTCTCCTTGCAACTTTCTTTACTGCCTCTGCATATGTTATGTTATTTTGTGTTTTGATTTGCTGAATTTTCATTGCTCTTTTCTTAACTTCACATCCTCCATATGCCACACTATGAGCACCTCCACAGTTGTAGCATTTGGCTTGCACATTATCCCCACATTCTTCATACTTATGGTCTCCTCCACATTTAGGACATCGTTGTTTTCCCCCTACAAACTGCGGCAATATGCCCGTATCTCTGCATTTGTAGCAACGAAGCGGTGGTGGTACATAAGGCCCTTACCCTAAAGCTAATAATAGCCTATTTTAACCCTTTCGGGGTTCGGGTAAGAATGAACCCTGAAACTCCACGATTACTGATAAACTCTTTTCTTTATGTCCATTGACTGTTCTAAACAGTCTTTTAATTCTCCTCACTTCTCCTCCTTCTATAATCTTTGCAATCTTGTCCATATCTTCTTCTATCGGTATGCCTGTTATCACTCCCCATTTAAATCTATCCCTCACCCAATACTTTTTCTCTCAATCACCGTTTTCCTGCCGATATTTTCAATCTGCAATGCCCTATCTTCCATCTCAAAGTATTTTAGCCATTTCAATATCTCCTACTTTCTTTTTCAACTCCCTGGTCAAAGCCATTAGACTTAAGTTGATATTTTAATTTTCATCTTCCCGCCTAAATTTCAGTATTATTTTAAATTCTTCTCCCACCAACAGGGGGTTCTTACGAACTGATCTCGATCCTTCACTATCAGAGCTACTTTCCTCCAAAACTCCGTTTATTACTTTTATCACCTGGTTTCCTCACCATCCACTGCTCTTCTCTCCTCACTTCCCTGCTAATTCCCTCTACCCCGTCCTCTCCTGTTAGCTACGCTCCTTCTACTCCGTTCCTCAACATCCATGTCATCCTCAACATCCTCTGAATTCCCTACACTAGTAACACTTCTACTTCCGCCATCATTCCACTCTGCGTTCATTCAAATCTCCCGGCTTCTCCCAGTTCCCGACCTTCTCCAATAGCCGAAACGGTGAACCTGATATAATGGCTACATGGAGAAAGCCAAGCTGATTTGACAACCCAAGAAAACATAACCGATCAATTTTTTGTGTGATCATTATGTGTCGCAGTTTGTGAAACTGTTTTGGTAACGTTAGTTTTCAAGTAGCCTATCGGGAAAATAGATATTTGCCCATGTTTTTGTAACATCGTTGATCGAGTTAAAAAAATATAATTGGGGCAGTTTATTCAATTTCGCTTTATTGGATCTAGGGAGGTAATGTTCAAGTCCCATTGAACGCCTGTTCAGGTGTTTTCTGTCTGCCGAAATTTGTTCCCCGTCAAAATTTGTATCCCCGGTGGGCGTGTCCGCACAAATGCGCGCACGCAATGACGCTTGCTGCAGCCATGGGTTTTTTTTTTTTTGGGGTTGTTTTAAAAAAATCTGGGCGCTACTATCGTTCGACAACTAGACATTATAGCTAGCTTATCAACTTAGATATTAATTTAGCTATTCCACCCCCTCCTGTCCACAATCGCCCTACTCTCCCGTTTGTTTGGACGTGTTCCTGATGGGGAGGTTGATTAACTTTGTCTCCCGAGTCATGTTTGGCAATGCTGGGTTAGCTAGCTAAGGATTTCTAATGATAGCTCATGGCAAGTCATTTTAACATTTAGCTAGGAATCTAATGATCTTTTTGATAGCTTAAGGTAATCCATTTTAATTTAACAGTTATTAAATTAGTCCAACTAGCTGCCCAATGTCCTAGCTGGCTGGCCAAATATTTAAGTTAGCTAGGTACTGCGTTTTAATTGAACAGTTATTAAATTAGTCCAAACTAGCTGCCCAATGTCCTAGCTGGCTGGCCATATGAGTTAAGCTAGCTAGGCTATCTTACTTGTTACGTCCTAAGTGCAGCTAGTTTAACTAGAGCATTTTATTTTGCTTACAAAATAAAACGTAACAAAAAAGGCTTCAAATCGGAGCTAGCTAACGTTAGGCAATTTGTGGTAGTTAGCGAAGTCATATGTGCCCAGCTAGCGAGGAAAATAGGCAGCTAATTGGGACTAATAAGGTAGCTCGCTATGGAAGTCGAATAGGCTACATGTTAAAACGGCTTGCCATACTAGCTTGCTGGCTCGCAAGCTACGAAGAACTTAGTTTTAAATAGTATTCGTTCATATTCTTGAATTTCATATAAAACAAGTTGATGTGGAAAAGTTTCACAGGAGCGCTGACATGACTAGGTGCGAGCTACACTTGAGAGCAGCCAGGCAAGGATATCTGCTGAGGTAATGACGTTATTTATTCCGACAAGTTGTAGTTTGAATATAGAAACTGGTTAACAACATACTTTTAAAAACCATATAAAAACCTAAGAATTTATGGTTAATATATTAATATGTGTAATTTTTAATGTCGTAGAAACAAAACGTGAAAACTCTTTTAGGCTCATGTTAACCACAGACCTTATATTCGGCACAAATCCGAAAACCCCATGTTAAAACCCATTGGAAATCGGCGAGGGAACCCATGACTCAAAAATGCTCACTTCCGGGTTTTACGACGACAAACTGTAGCACTATATAACAGTGTTGTAGAGGAAGGCATTGTGATGTCATAAGCAGTGTAATATTTTTACATACAGCATCCACATTCTATTACATTAGTTTTGAAAATGTGCACATTGACTCCCATTCATTTTTTTGGCAACAAAAGGTCAATTATCTGAGTGTATATGGTATGAAGGTAAAAAGTAATAGCAACCAGGAGGTGTATAAAGTAATAATATGAGGTATGAATGGTGTCGATGTGTGAATGGGGTAGGAGGAAACTCGGTTCTCAAAAGGAGGTTCTCAAAAAAAAGAAAAAAAAAAGAAAAATAAAAAAAACAAAACAAAAAAAAAAAAATAAAAAATTAAAAACACAAAAAGAAAAAAAAAAAAATAAAGAATAAAAAAAAATATAAGATAGAACAGAAAATAAAAAAAAGAAAAGAAAACAACACAGAAAGAAGAAAAAAAAAAAAAAAAGAAAAAAAAAAGAAATAAAAAGTGGCAGAATAATAACTAGATTAACAATTCCTAAAGAAATTGTAGGTGTGTTGCTTTGCAGTGGTATCAATTGCTGGAAATGGTATAGAAAGATGGTAATATGGTATAATGTGAGGTCTTAAATAAAAGGTGGAAATGGTATAGTATAGAATAACTTTTATTTTCCCACTAGGGAACAAAAAAAAAGACATAGACAGTGGGGCAGACCCACAACACATATCAAACAAAAACATTCAATATAATCATTGCATTAATCAAAACTAATTAAGTAAATTAAATTGGAATGCAGCCATGATTAAAAATAGCCCCCGCTGTCCCAAGATGTTAGTTCCAGTGTGATTAAGCAGTCCAACACACAAACTCCGCCTCCACGACTTTCCTCCATACACAAAGTTTTGCGGTCTCTGTACACTGAGTCGGCCTTCCCAGTCGTCGGCTCACTCCTCCCCGCATTATCTTCTTTCTTTTCCCTGTGGCCTCTTGAAGATTGCCCGCAGTCCCTAGACCAGTCCCGAGTCCCGACATCTTCAACTCCGGTGAAGAACGATGGTAAACTTTGTAGCTGCAGATCCAAACTGACATTCCCGAGCATATGTTGTGAATGCGTCTCCATGGTGACAACCAAAATCTACGCCATGTGATGTCAATCTACGTAATAGACAGTGGGGCAGACTCACAACACACAAACAAACATCAATTAAGACATTCAATAGAATCATTGCATTAATCAAGTGAATTAAAGTGGAATACAGCCATAAAAATAGTCCCCCGCTGTCCCAGAGATGTCCATGTCATAAGCATCCAACACACAAACTCCGCTTCCCACACTTTCCTCCATACACACAGTGTTTGTCCATGCGGTCTCTGTCCGCTGTCGAAAGAGAGCTCAGCCTTCCCAGTCGCCGCCTCACTCCTCCGCATTACCTGCTCTCTAGTTCTCTTTCCCTGGTGCCTTCCCGCAGTCACGGATCAGTCCCGATATCTTCAACTCCGGGGAAGAGCGATGGTAAAGTCCATGGCTGCAGATCCAACGACATTCTCGAGCATAATGCAAATGCGTTTCCATTGTGACGACCACAAACAAAATCATCCCGAGATTAGGCTAGACAATTTGTCAATATTATAAAAACAAGCAGCAGGAATTCCCCGAAAAATCTCCATCCGCTTCCCCGTACCACAACAGACACACAGTATGCAGCCATTCTTTTTATTACTTGTATTTTGAAATTTTGTTCTTTTTTTATTTTCATATAAATATGTCATTTTTTTGGATCTACGTATTTTATATTATAGAATTGTTACTTGTAAATTGTTGCCTGAATTGCCACAATTTCATTGTGAATAGGCCAACAAATGAATAAACAGCCTATTAATATACCCTAATGCTTCTTGCGTGCGTTTTATATTATTTACGGTCTTTTCTTAAAGCTGTAGTTTTTAATTTCAGACAAACATGAATACTGCAATTGTGACAGATACGTCTACCACTAGGGGTCCAACGTGGATTGGGTTAAAGAAATCTGGAAATCCCAAGTTGGCTTTCACGAATTTACCAAGGGTGACAGCAGAGGGTTCTAGAGAGGAGGGTTAAGCCGACACAACCCGCAAGATTAAACCATAATGTGTTAAGCATCACTATCAGAAAAATGAAGGCAAATTCATAGGCCTACAATAGTGGCTGCAACAACAATATTGTTTTTGTTATTGCTTATTTGACGCCCTCCTCCATTCAGAGTAACGTGCAGGACTATCCTTAACTTTTACAGCATCAGGAAAATCTACTGCATTTCGCACTTGAGGGGTGTCAATTTCTGATCCTGTCGGCACATCCGAACAATTGATTATTCGCTCATACCACCCACTGATTATTCGACCATGACAAAATATGAGTTTTGCACACCCCTGCGCAAACCGAACAGGCCCCCGAGGCAACAAACTCGCGCACATCCTTCACCATCCCAGGCCACCAAAACCGTCTGTAAAGGAAATCCTTAGTGTGGTGGGTCCCAGGATGAGCAGCTAGTTGCGAGGCATGACCCCACTGAAGTACCCTACCAGCGATCTAAACCCTGGAGGCACAGACAGGGAATTAGAAGAACCTCCCCCTGGACCGGGATCAAGACGCAATCCTCTTTCTACCGCCACCTCAATATCCCATAAAACTGAGCCAAGATCTCGGCCACTGGTACAATGGGCCTCGGAACAACTAGGCATGAGTATCTCCACCCAAGGCCTTTTTTGAGAACGGTTTAACTGTGGTGCGTCATTTTTTTTTATCGCAAACGCCGGAGTCAAACACCCGCTAGCATCATGTCCGAAGCTAAGAGATAGCCATAGTGAAGTGCTTGTGTTGTTGGCTGCACACTCACAGAGCACACAGATCGCTTACATGCAACCCCAGCCTCAGAGGACAGAAACACCAGGGAAAACAGCCCGTTTTGAAAAGTGAACTGAAACAGAGGGGTTATAGATCATGCTATAATGCTTAATCTGAATGGTTATTTTCACCAACAAATATTTCAAAGACATGTTTTTGGGGACCTCCAGAGACCTATATTAACTTGTTGAAAAAAGAGCTATAATAGGTACCCTTTAAGGGTGTCACAATAGTATGGTATCTGGTGTACTTGCTATGTCAAATAAGGGCACAATGCGGCCTAAAAGTTTAACACAAGCTGACATTTAATATAAACACAGACAGATATTATTGAAATCAATCGCGCAATAACAAAATGGGTTGTACAAATGTTATACTTATACCAGCATAGACGGCAGGCGCCCTTGAAATATATTAGATTATTTAACAATTTATACACTCATTTGAATATTGAAAACAATTTTATGTGCACATGTCGCTCTCCCACTGCATATGTAGCACAAAGCGAGATTGTGTCGCGCAAAGCCTCTTTACATACAACTACAAAATCTTTGATGTCAATGAGTCCCCAGCCAGCCGCCCACTGTATTTTCAGATCGTAACTAGGCCAAAAAGGGCATACAGACCCCCCAGAGTGGACAGAGGGTGCAGGCTGAGTCGCTCCCTTGCAAAACTAGCTCTGAAAATCTAAGCGCCTCTTCCAAAGGTTGTTTAACAATATAAGTGTTCCCTCTATATTCAGCAACAGCGCATGGCTTCTTCAAGAACGTTAACGCTAAGCATGACCCGATATTCCGATTTTATCTGCCATTGTAAAAGCCAACAGTAGCTTTCCAAATGGAGTGATACATTTTCTAGGAGATAAACAGAGCCAGAGTTAATACATTTACAGATAAAATGTCACCAGGTGGGATTCTGACAGATTTCCGTAACATCCTTACTCTCCCCTACTTTTCTATCACTCTTCAACTATCCTACAATCCCAATTAAGCGAGAAAATATAAAGTTGTGACTATAAAAATTCACTCACACTAAGGGTGGCTTGAGCATTTATAGCAAGAATTCAATGGGTAGAAAGAATAGGTTTAAGTATATTATATAAACAATGCATGCAATAAACATAAGCTTACAGTTAAGTATTAGTATAGTTTTTAATATGATTTAATTTGACCATTAGAGGAATTTTAGTACAGGACCACTGGCATGTTGTGGCTGGGACTTTGGCAACTTTTAACCAAAACAAACATGCTGACTTAAAACATAGTTTATGTCATAAATTAGAGAAGGATTTAGACTAGAAGTATGTGTGCAAAGCAGGATAATTGTACAGTCCAGTCACGTCAGTCATTTAGCAGACGCTTTTATAACCGAATAGCGACGTACAGTAAGTGCATATAAGGAAAGGTCATCGAAGTAACTACACAACAGATAAGAAAGCACATTCTTCCCGATACAGTATCAGCTATCCCTAGTAACGAACACAGTGCAGTTCACAGTGAACTGGGGTAAAATCATCTCTACTACAATGCTATTCTAAATAGTATAAACTTGAGTACACAGTTCAACAAGAAGACATACCATGAGGTCCTAGATAAGTATTAGTCCAGGTGGAGCCTGAAAAGGGTGATTTTCAACAAGTTTTTTTTTCGTGTGTAGTGTGTTTTCAGGCCACGACGTAACTCAGAGCACGGCAGGGTTGGTATTGAGCGTAGGGAATGGGGAAGTTCCGTTCCACCACGGGTGGGGGAGCTAGGGTGGAAAATGACTCCGCGGTCGGGAGGAGCGGGGCGCCATTGACACGGGATGGGGTGGAGGTGCGAGGCGCCACTGCTGTAGAAGAGCGAAACGCGGTCGAGCAGGAACATAGGTCTGGATCAGGTCACTGCAGGTAGACGGGGCCTGTCCTATTAGCTGCAGTGTGGGCCGAGGGTCAGAACTTTGAACCTGATTCCTAGCTGCAACTGGCAGCCAGTGGAGTGACCTCAACAGGGGGGCAAGGTGACATGTGAGTATTTCGGGAGGTTGAACACAAGCCCGGGGCAGCTGCGTTCTGGATCAGTTGAGAAGGAAGGGGAGTATGGCGCAGGCTGGTAAGCTTGCGAGCAGGGAGTTTGCAGTAGTCCAGGCGTGAGGTGACCATAGATAGTCCTGGACCAGAAGCTGGGTGGAGTAGAGTAGGTCCAGGTTATCTGGTCGGAATATCCTCCTGATGTTGCGCTACTAAGGAGAAAACGCCTTGCAGGACCGTGCCGTCGCCCTGATGTCGGGTCTTTTTGAAGTCCAGCCTGGTCGTCCAGCGACCACCCCCAGGTTCTTTGCAGAGCGGGAGGCAGTCTCCAACATACATGACCCCCCACTGGTCCCCAGTCGAACGGTGGGATGGGAGCTCGTTCGAGGGTCATGTGTGTATCTAGTAGCGGGGAGGTTTTGTACGGCATGAAGAGGAGCTCTGTCCTTGTCCGCTCGAGTTCAGCTTCAGGTGATGGGTAGTCATCCACTCAGAGATGTCGGCCAGACAAGCAGATATCCTCTCCTTCACTCCTGTTGGGTAGAGGGAGGGAAAGAAAGGAAGAGTTGAGTATCGTCAGCATAACTATGGGTATGAGAAGCCATAGTGACTTTGAATACTGAACACAAGAGACTTTGATATAAATGGAGAACAGCAGCAGGACCAAGTACAGTATCCCTGCGGGACTCCTGTAGGACAGGGGATGGGGTGCAGAAACAGAACCCTTCCAAGAGACTTGGTAGGATCTATCAGTGAGGTACGATACAAACCAGGAGAGGGCCTTTAGTCCCAGAAAAAATGCCCATCTCAGAGAGTGTAGAGATCAGGGAGTTTGTGGTTGACCGTGTCAAATGCTGCTCTGACAGGT
Source organism: Ilyophis sp. 1 JC-2022 (assembly GCA_022702515.1). Lineage (NCBI taxonomy): Eukaryota > Metazoa > Chordata > Actinopteri > Anguilliformes > Synaphobranchidae > Ilyophis > Ilyophis sp. 1 JC-2022. The sequence continues at coordinate 25,458 of JAKUDI010000981.1, forward strand.
CAAGTAGAATCAGGGGACAGAGGAGAGGGATGAGGCTCATAGCATTGGAGAAGTGCCTCGGTCACGGCCAGGAGAGCAGTTTCAGTGGAATGTCCGGTTCTGAAGCCGGACTGATGTGGGGTCAAGTCAGGGTTATTCTGGTGGAGAAAAACAGACAGTTGGTTATGTACAGCTCGTTCATGGGTTTTTGGACAGGGAAGGGCAAGAGGGACTACAGGACAGGTAGTTCCTGACATCAGAGGGGTCCAGGCTAGGTTGATTTTTTAAGAGTGGGGTTACCCACGGGCAAGTCTTAAAAACAGCAAGGGAGGGACATGGCCACAGGTTAGGGAGGTGTTGATAATAGAAGACAGGTATGGAACAAGCTCAGCGGATATTGACTGGAGGACTTGCCGACGGGGATGGGGTCCAGCGCACAGGTGGTTGCGCGCTGGTGCGTCATGAGTTGGAGCATCATCTGCCTCCTCCAGAGTCTTGAAGGACGACAGCGTGGCGATGGGTTCGGTACGGGGGATGTGGGGGTTGTCACCTGGAGGTTTGTGGTGAAGGACAGTTGCGGATCATGGCCACCTTCCCCTCGGACACAGTGGGTTAGGAAGTCATCTGCAGAGAGGTGAGGAGGGTGAAAGGGGGCGGAGGGGGGATAAGCTCGAGGGGAGGAGAAGGTGGGAAAAGAAGTTTCCGTTGGATTAGACACACATGCATTAATTCTGGACTGATAAAAAAGAAGCCTTAGCGATTGTAGTTTTGTAGCTGTGAAGGCTGCAAGAGCAGAGTGTGATAGGAGGCCAGGTCATCTGGGGATCTGGATTTCCTCCACTTTCTAAGTGCTCAGCGGCTCGCAGCCAGGGTTCTGCTGGATCTGGAGAGAATCTGTCAGACACACATTGGGAGGGAGGGGGGTTGCGGGTGTAAGAGGTGGCCATGGCTCGATGCTGTTTTGGAGACAAGGAGGACAAAGTGAGTTGAGAGACTGAGAAGAGGCAGGAGTTAAACATAGAAGGGTGGCAGAACATCAACATGCATATTCGCAAAGAAGCGGGAGGGAGGAAGTTTAGAGAGAGCGGGGAACAGTAGTAGAGGGAGGAGTGCGATGAGGGTTGCGGAAGGATTATATCTCTCCTGAACATTAAACAGTGGGTGGTGGTGGGTCGTTAGTAGGGATTGGGGAGAAGAGAAGCGGGAGGGAAAGAGAGAATGAAATAAAGAAATGGTGTCGATACGTGGAAGCTGGGAGTCAGGTGTCACCGTGAGTTCAGACCGTGGCGCAGCTCCTGGTGAAGTACGCCAAGGTCTAGTTGGTTACCAGCCTTGTGGGTGGCGGCGATGGGTGGATTGAAGGGATTGGTGAGTGCGAAGGACTGGGAAGAGCGAGGCGAACACTGGGTAGCTGAGAACTCTCAGGATGGAGGTTTGAAGTTCCTCCAGTAGGATTACAGGGGTGCCATCCTCAGGGAAGGAGCTCAGGAGAGTGTCCAGTTCATCCAGGAAAGCACCGAGCGGACCTGGAGGGCGATAGAGAACTACAATGTTAAGTGTAGACGGGTGGGTTACAGTGACTGCATGAAACTCAAAAGAGGAGAATTTCAGGCAGCGTGTAGTGTGAATAGAAAATTTCCAGGTTGGGGAAATGAGCAACCCAGTACCCCCGCCTCGGCCAGAGGCCCTGGGGGTGTGGGAGAAGGAATAGCCGGCAGACAGAGCAGCGGGAGTGGCTGTGTTATCTGGAGTGATCCAGGTCTCAGTGAGAGCCAGGAAGTGGAGGGACTTCGCCTTGGCATAGGCAGTGATGAAGTCAGTTTTCTGGACCGCTGAGCGGCAGTTCCATAGTCCACCCACCACTGAGAGTTCCTTATGAAGGGACAGGGGTGGGCAAACCAGGTTAGCCGGGCAGCGCCTGCGGTGGTTGGACCTCCAGACGCGAGGTAGTAGCACAGAGAAATGGGGGTTAAACACATGGTAGGTGGTGAAAAGATAAGAAACAAAGTCGTTACAAATTGCTGATGAGGCTGCCGTACTTACGGCAGCCTCGGCTTTACTTTATGCACTATTTGCTAATTGCCGATTGCAATCAGCTGCTTGCAGGGCTAAATCGCTCGGTGAATCTCGTTACGATTAGCAACACAAAAGCGCAGATTCTAGCCTTAATGTGGCTACAAATCAACTTTAAACAAATAACTAACTACTGAAAATTTACATCAGCTACACAAATGACTTACAGAGCGGTTCAATTACTAATACACAGCTGGAACTGAAAGTTTTAAAGATACTTTTACCAGTCCGCGGCAGAAAAAGTCAACGGCTATCTAGATGCACTCTGTGGAGGGCTTCATTAGTGGTAACACGCTTTATATTCGCTCGGTGAATCTCGTTACGATTAGCAACACAAAAAGCGCAGATTCTAGCCTTAATGTGGCTTTTTATTTTTTTTACTCCCCATAAATCAACTTTAAACAAATAACTAACTACTGAAATTTACATCAGCTACACAAATGACTACAGAGCGGTTCAATTTACTAATACACAGCTGGAACTGAAAGTTTAAAGATACTTTTACCAGTCCGCGGCAGAAAAAGTCAACGGCTATCTAGATGCACTCAGAGAACACAAAGAAACTGAAGTGGAGTGTAAAAAGTAAGGTTACAGACATGGCAGATTCGGACGGGACTAAAATAACGGAGATCCTCCGGTAGTAATTACATTACCCCATCTCTCCAAATAAAACTTATCCCGTCCAAATAGGGCTGAAATCGTAGGGGTTATGTGTGTAACATTCATTTTCCTTGCCTGTTCGTTGGAGGTTAAGTAATTGGATTCTTTTGCTATGTCGATCCCTGTTGGGCATTTTGCATTCCAACGTGACTCTCTGTGCTTTGTCCGTTGAGCGTTTCAGCATTTTGTCTGGGGTTAAGAAATGTGCCTCTATATTCTTACGTGGTGTATTACTCATGCAAGGTGTTTACATATACAGTCTGGTAGCAGTGAGTAAGATGAGTAGTAAAATGATGTCTGAATCACCAGAGTCCTCACTCTGGCACCAATTATGTAGGGAATGTCAGAAATATTGTTTTAGGCAATAAAAATGTAATAATGAGGTTTACCCTGTGCCCGGATTATTCCTAAATTAGGTAAAAAAAATAAATTGGTCTCCTTTGATCATGATGGATTATAATTACAATATACTTCAATTTACCATAAAAGCACTAATAACTAATAATTTATAAGGGTTTGAAGGTATTACGTTCGAATGATTAGGTTTGTATCAGCTCTCGTGCTCATGTGACATCCAAAACAGACACCAGGTTTAACCAAAATGAGCATAGCGAACAAGTGCGCAGAACAAGTTCAGTCAAATAACTCTTGCTCAAAAGTGCAAACAGTAAACTGAGGCAACAATCTCGCACTGAATACAAGCCACGACAGGGTTTTTAAATTTACAAATTAGAGAGAGCAGAAAGCAGATACGAGAATCAGCTGTAGCGAGTAGAAGAGTTAACGAGGAAATCAGGAAAGAGAATAGTGACAGCAAAGACAGAAAGGAGAGACAGCTGTAGTGAATAGAGAAGATGACGTTAGATAATTAGTAGATTAGTAGAAGCCCTAATTTCTATGAGGTTAGTAGATTAGTAGATTAGTATATCCAAACATTACAAAGAAGTTAGTCATTAGTAGATTAGTAACCTTAATAAATGAGTAATCATTAGTACTGAAATAAGGAAATAGAAGGAAGGGAAAATTACACAGAACACCTCGAATTTACCGAAAACACAGGTCAATACGTGTGTGTACAGAGTGGAAAAAATAACACAAACGTAATACGTATGTTCTCATACTCAACCAATCACTTACACACATCACTAATGTAGTGCCCCTTTTATAGGCTGAGACTCAGATCTCTCGCCATACTGCTTTGCTGCGTTGCTCTAGCTCAATGGGGCCGAAGACTGGTGGGGCTGCGTCCCCAATCCAGTTTTTTGCTTCCCACCCTCATAAACTTTCACTTGTGGGATGTGACGCAAATACAAGAAAAACAGGAGTATTACACTTGCGTTTAGCGAGTGGGATGGGAGCGAGAGCGGATGGCGGGTTATTTGAATTGAGACACACTTCACCGCATCTATACTCGGAAGTTAACCATGCTGCTGCACAGTGGCGTATCGTGGAAAATCTCGGATCATGTAAAATGTCACCGTAGCCTAAGTACCTTTAAACGGATATGAAAAACTCTCAACATTTACATTAATTATCCAGTCAAGCATTTGATTTACTGAATAACAAATATACAATAAATACAGCCACAGTTTTTGATGGGGCTAGCATAGCCTATTCCTTTGTGTCATAAAATTATGTAAGCATTTAAATATGTAGGGACAGCCCGTTGTGCTGGGAAATAATAGCATTTAAAACAGAACTTATTATCAACCTGTTTCAGTTTATTTTGCTTTCTTATGTCAACTAATTCCCTGAATAACAAGAACAATTATGTGGCCTATAGGCTAATGATTAATAAATGACAATGACAAAGTGATAACTAAACGTGTTGATTGTTTAATAAGGGTGGAATGAATCCTGATAATTAACTGGCAAAAATCCCAACGTTTTCTTGAAGTTGCAACGATTAGCGTTGCGTTTTTCTCCTCCTCACGTTAAAGAATGTCATTAAAATGGCACTTGATTTAGTCAAAAAATTTAAACATTAGAAGGCATAGATTTAAAGAGCAAACCATTTTCAATTGGGAACCTCTGGGAGTGTGAACGCATGCTTTTAAGCTAGAAAACCAATATACCCAAATATGTGCTGTTCATTGTCACTTCGCATGACTTGCGCTTATTAACACATTTTGCGTCAGCAAAAATGGGATATGTCAGGCGGGGCTGCGTGCAGAGACCGAAGGACCCAAGCGCGAACTGGGGGTTCGAAAAGTGCTCGATAAATGAACACCACAAAGTGGGGGGGGGGGGGGGGGGGAAACCGCAGACAGGGAATAGTTACAATAATAAAGAAAAATTAAACTCTTGTTTTAAAACGAGAGAAATCCGTCTACCAAACACAAAGCGACCCGTATTGGGCGAAAAGCTCTAACATAGAGAATTAAGACCCAACAAACAAAGAAAATCCTATAGCTCACAACGAGGGAGCCAAAAAACACAAACAAGAAGAAAAGAAGACGGCGAAGAGAATCTGTCTAGGACAGGGAGACAGAGGATCAGCAAAGGGACAAAACAAAGGGTGAAGGATAACCTATTCTAAGTTTCTCATAAACTTTTTGACACCCGAAACAAGTCCCATTTAGCGACAACAAGTTGAAGATATACGGTCGTACAAACTGTCAGTCCTATACCGTGAATCCTTGTCAAAAATTCCTTGTCAAATCAATGCCAATATGGAAGCTTCAAACAAAGACGACGCGAGGTTTAAATAATAAAATGCAAGAGTGGGAGACATTTGATGAGGGAAAATATGAATGTATAAATTATGAAACCCAAGGGGAATGTTCTGATGTAAAAATACAGAAGATAAATTGAAATCATATTGGAGGGACAACACTATCCTAAAAAACAAGCCAAAATGAGAACAGGAGGAAAATTGCGAAAACAAATTTAAGGATGTGTTAGATTTGAGCTGACCCAAATAATAGGTGGAGGAGATGAAATACAAGGTTAAATGGAAAAGTAAAAACACTGTAACTTTGGAAATGGAAAAGCCGTAGTACCAAACCAATGGATGGAGTGGGACATGGGGCTGGGGAAGGAGGACATCAAGTGGTAGGGGAAAGGGGCCAAAATATGGGGATTAGAGGGGAAGGGGGAAAGGAGGGGGGGGGGGGGGGAGGGGGGGGGGGGGGGGGAGGGGGGGGGGGGGAGGGAAAAATTGGAGGGGAAGGGGGAGTGGGGGGGGGGAATTGAGGATAGGAAGGATATAGGGGGGGAGGAGGGGGGAATAAAGGGAGGGAAAGGGGGGGGGGGGAATGGGGGGGGGGGGAGAGGAAGGGGGGGGGGATGAAGGGGCAGGGGGTGAGCATGGGGGGAGGGGGGGGGGGGGAAAAGGGGGACTGAGAGGGGTTGGGGGGGTGGGAGGGAGGGGGGGGGTGGGGGAGGAAGGGGGAGGGACTCGGGGATGGGGGGGGAGGGTGGGGGGAAGGGGGGGGGAGGAAGGAGGTGGGGGGGGGGAGGTGGGGAGGAGGGGGGGAAGGGGGAGGGGAAGGGAAGGAGAGGAGGGGGGGGAAGGAAGGGGGGGGAATGGGGCGAAAGAGGGGGGGGACTACGGGGGGTGGGACATAGGGGGGGGGGAAGGCGGGAGGGGGGGGGAGGAAACTGGGGGGATGTGGAGCGGGGGAGGAGGAAGGGTGGCAGGACCTTGTGGAAGGAAGCTAGGGGGGGAGGGGGTGAATGGTGGGGGATGAAAAGGGGAGAGGAGGGGGGAGCACTAATGAGGAGCAGACATGAATAGGATTTGTGGATCACCTGGTGGAGGCATGCATGACTCTGTAGAAAATCAAGGGCAGCAGGGGGACTCGATATTACAGTGGAGGGGGGTAGTTGCTGAGAGTTGGAATGGAAAGTGAACTGTGAGGGGGTGTGGGTTATCTGGAGGAGGACTATAATATTAACCTTTAACGCCCAGATTCAGGACATCATTCGTTAAAAAGGGGGCGAAGGGGGTCTAGTGGACCGGAGTGTTTTGGATTTTAACAGAAATAAAGCGGTCAGCAACGGAGGGGAAAAGGGGTAGGCATACTTGGGGTAGAGGGTGGAGGGGAACCTCCTACACACGGCCAAACATGTACACACTGACCTAAAGAAAATACCAAACACGAAACAGACAATGAAAACAAAAGGAAGAGACGCTACACGAGCTACAAACCGGAGGCGAAAAAGTTTTCCGGAAAATTAATTTAATTTTTACGAGGCCGTGGGATGGCAATGGGTGAAGTCTCAGTGACTTTGTTCATTTTTTTATACAGTCTATGCTCTAGCTGCTTTTTGTTCTAAAAAATATTTTTCTGCTTACCCTCCACCACCCCAGCCTCCACCTGTTGTTTGGATCTGATTCTATGTACTTGGGGGGTTTTGGTGTATATTTCCTGTTTAGTAGGGAACATGTGTCCTGCTTCCTGTTTGATTGGTAGAGCAGATCCATTCAGCGCCAAACCAAAATCTTATATATTCATTCATATATTAAATACGTGGGTTATCTTGACAGAAATAGATTTACTGAACAAGAAAAAACGGAAATATTACATTCTACGAAACAGACATATTGGGCCTCATTTATCAATATGGTTGTAAAAAATAGTGTACATTTGACGGATCCAGCTTGCATATAAAATTCTCACGTGTGATTCATCAAACTTGTGTAAATCACTGATCTGAGCGTAAATGTATGATAGATCAGACTGGATCATATATGAGGAAGCGTGTTCACATCATTATGAATGCCCATTTTATGATCTATATTTGGCAATGCCATTTTTTTAAAAAAAAAATTCAACTGGAAAAGTTAATGATTTTTTTGTGAGGGTAAACTTCAAATGCTTATGAATGAACAAGAAAAATAAATGTGTGCTTACTTGGGAGTGTTTGTAGTGGTGTGCAGCCTAGCTCAAAAGCCGCTATGTGGCCGGTTGCGATGTTTGTTAGGTCTTCTAGGCTAATAAACCTAGATTGGATTTATAGAAAACATATAAAAAGTTTTGCGTCTTGCATATAACATGACTGGTGGCGCGTAGACTAATTATTTGTATATGGCTGTCTCCAATACATACTTAGACAGAGGCTATTCCTGATGTAATCATTTTAACCGACTTCTGCTTCATTCCATTTAGGCTGCAAAATAGCGATTAAACTAATAGTGATTAAAAAATCAACTTATTCAGATACTATTTTTGCCAACAAGGCTACACAACGTATGTCTACAGCCACAAAGCATCGGTCAAGTGCATTTTTAAATATTGCCATTATCAAGGCATAAACTGCTTTTAATATGTTCACAATGGAATGACTTTGACGTGCCATTTTTATGATCAGCTACTCATTTAAGGCAAACTCTGATAACCTATGTTTTTCAAAGAGCACCTTTTTGTTTATCACCTGTTGACTCTGCAGTACTCTGAAAAAAAGTTATTAGTTTTCATTAAGCTGCACAACTATTCCCTCTCTGTTCATTGCATGCAATGCTGCCTTGTCACTGGGGAAAAGCGTACGCAAGGTCAAGAGCTGACATGAGATTTCAATTTTACCGTACACCCACCACCCACGTTCATTTTGATAAATCCGGAAATGTCCCTAAAAATGGCCTTACACTTTACGATCAAATTTGAATGTACGCCTTGAAGAGAAGGGTGTTTTCAGTAGGATGTTTTCACACTAGTATAATCACAGTAATGAAAAGAGATACACTGCTCAAAGAAATTAAGGGAACACTTAATCAACACAGTATAACACCAAGTCAATGAAACTTCTGGATATCAATCTGTCTAGTTAGGAAGCGTAACGATTGTGAATCAATTTCACCTGCTTTGGTGCAAATGAAAGTGACAACAGATGAACAGAGAGGCCACAGAAAGACAACCCCCAAAAAGTAAATGGTTGTGCAGGTGGTGGCCACAGACCATTTATCTCTCCTTATCCTTCCTGACAGATTTTTCTCTAGTTTAGCATTTTGCTAGTGCCCTTGTCATTACTGGTAGCATGAGGCGGTACCTGCAGCCTGCAGCACAGGTAGTCCAGCTCCTCCAGGATGGCACATCCATACGTGCTGTCGCAAGAAGGTTTGCTGTGTCTCAAGAGCGTGGAGGAGATACCGGGAGACGGGCCATTACACAAGGACAGGGCCGTAGAAGGGCAACAACCCAGCAGCAGGACCGGTATCTGCTTCTTTGTGCGAGGAGGAACAGGAGGGGCACTGCCAGAGCCCTACAAAATGACCTCCAGCGGGCTACTCGTGTGCATGTTTCTGACCAAACTGTCAGAAACAGACTCCATGAGGATGGCATGAGGGCCCAACGTCCTGTAGTGGGACCTTTTCTCACAGCCCAGCACCATGCAGCTCGATTAGCATTTGCCAGAGAACACCAGAATTGGCAGGTTCGCTCGCCATTGGCGCCCCGTTCTCTTCACAGATGAGCAGGTTCACACTGAGCACATGTGACAGATGTGAAAGAGTCTGGAGACGCCGTGGCGAATGTTATGCTGCATGATACATCATAGAGCATGACTGGTTTGGTTTAATTGACTTGGTGTTATACTGTGATGATTAAGTGTTCCCTTGATTTTTTTGAGCAGTGTACCAGGATGAACCCCTTATTTCTGTGGTTTTGTTGGGGGAATTTAGGAGCACACTCATCTGCAGAACGGTGCACTCATCCAACAATTTCAGAAAGTAACCCGGAAGTAAAAGCGTAAAAGACAAAAAAAATAGAGCGTATATGGTTCATATTGCAAAATACTTTTTTTTATTTGTGTTAATTCTATTTTCATTCATAATCTACATTTTGTAACAATCGTCATATGTTAACTGATTGATATTCTCAATAAAAATAAAAAATTCAAAATAAATATTACAAACTACTTCCTCATTTAGCCTAAACGTCCACTTGGGGTGCGTTCCAATATTCTTCACTCCCCTCCTCCACTACCACTCCTCTCCTACCCGGAAGTATGCAAAACTGCCTGAACGTTTTGAGTACAATTATTTACATATACAGTATACAATGTACTTGACATTGCGGTTTGCGTCGAGACATTAATTAATATGGAACCATTAATACGTAATTAAGATGTAATCAGCAACATTAGATTAAAACACAGAGATCGGTTTCCAGGGCAAGGAGGAGAAGAGGTGGTAGTGGAGGAAAGGAGGGTGCATTTTTCGAGTATTGGGACGCACCCCTGGACTAAAGGATGAACGGATTCGATTTTGGTGGTCAAGAATTCTTACGCTAATTATGACAACATTTCACACAAATGTCTACTTGGGGTGCATCCCAATAGTTGAAAAAATGCACCCTCCCTCCACTACCACCTCCTCTACTCCGTGCCCCGGAAACGGGTATGCTACTGCGGAAGTATTTCACAGTTCTGCGTGATCACGCCCATATTCATTTAGACCATCTCACAGAATCCGACACAATCAAACTTAAAAGTGAAAAGGAGGAGTGTTCCAACACACAAATGTAAGTGCCAGTCTAGTTGCAAGTAAAGTCGTTAAATTGCGAAATAACAAACAGTAAAAAAAGGGTATAACTTGTAGCTTAACCTGTATGTGATTGATAATAGCAAGGCAGTTATTTGCTTGCTATAGCTACTGGAACATCATCAGAATGTTGCACTCCTTTGCGGATTTAGTTCAAAATATTGCAAACTAACGGATATATATATGACAACTTGTGTTAATAATATAGAAGGTCCAGGCCAAGCGGTAATGGAGGGACAAAATGAACGTCTGTTTTTTACACTTTTTTCAGACATGCATATCATACATACTGAGGTGAAAAGAGTTATATTTCTCATTCATATTGTAGCCTACTATTACCACTTAAAT
>JAKUDI010000983.1:0-24157 GCA_022702515.1 Ilyophis sp. 1 JC-2022
GGGGAGAATCACCGACGGAAGGGTATATGTGAGAATGCAGAGGAACAGGGGAGGAGGAGGATCATTAGTTTGTGCTTGGTTGGGGGATAGTCAGGCTAGGGATATGGATTATGGGACGGGAGTATAGTAAAACGGTGGTGACTCTGGTTGTTGCCGCAGCCGGAAGTGGATTGGAGCTGTTGAAGGGGGTGTGCGAGGGTGTCTAGACAGGAACCGTAGTGAGTATATAAAAAGAAGAGATTTTATGGACATATACAAATATATACTGATGGGCGAGGATCCGGTGAACGAGAGGTAGGGTGTGCATTTGCGGTACCGGAGTTTGGTCGGTGGGGAGAGAGTGGATGAACAGCTGTCGGTATATACGGGAAAATGGTGGCAATTGTGTTAGCACTACAGTGGGTGGAGAGGTGAGACCAGATAGGTGGTGGTGAGTTCGGACTCCCGTGCTGTCTGGAAATCTGAAGGGATTCAGATCCTAGAAGTAGCCGGATCTGATAATTTGGGAGGTGTTAACAGGCTTTATATAGGTTGAAAAAGGATAGGGGTTTAGTGAATAGGTTTGTGTGGGTGCCGGCACACGTGGGGGTAGAGGGTAACGAGATGGCTGATGTTTGGCTAGGAATGGGCGGTTGGGAAGGCCGATGTTGAGGTGGGTGTGAAGATGGGTAGGGCGGAGGCAAATACAATAATTAAGGAGAGGGTTAAAACAGAATGTGGCAGGAGGGATGGGACCTGGGGGAGGGCATGGGGGGAGGTGTAGAAGTGGAGGAATCAATAATAACAAGGCTTCGGTGTGGGGCAATGCGGGTTTGAGTGGGGGTCTAAGGGTAATAAAAAAAACATCCAGATGGGCGGTGCGGGTATTGTAAGGAGAGGAGACGGTGGAGCATGTGCTAATGGAGTGGCGGGAGGTATGGGAGGGAGAGGGGAGGATGGTAGCACGAATGAGGGAGAGTGGGGTGGAGTTTGAGATGGGGTTTTTAGATAGACATGTTTGGTTTGGGTTTAGTGGGTTGGGTTCCCCTGGTCCCATACTCCAGTTCGGTAGGTGGCGGTAAAAGCTCCTAAAGATGGATGCAAACCGCCATACAAATAATTAAGAAGAAGACAGAAGAAGAAGAAACAAGACATCAGCAGTAGTAAAAGAGAAATCAAAGAAAGATGATCAGTCGATAGAAAAGGTTGAAAGAGAGACAGCTGCAGATAGAAGTTAAGAATTACATTAGTGAGTTAGTACAAAACCTGAATCTAACTGTTAGTATTAGTTAGTTAATATTGTACTATATACAATGAGATAATTAGTTAAGAAGGAAGTGCATGACAGAGGAAATACAGAGGTTTAAAAATCACAAAAGGTTCCCGAAAAGTGTGGCGAAGACAGGTGAGTGACAGCAATGCAAACACGGAAACATAAATACACAAGTAAACAAACAAAATCCAGAATCCTGACGTGAAACAATTGGAATTAAGTTTCAAATTGATGGCCCAGTATATAATGGAACAACTTTTACATTGTAAGGTGGTTAAAATTTTAAAAAGTTTTAAATGCTAAATTCACAATGTTAAAAATAGTTTGTAATGATGTTGCAATTTGATGGTCAATCTGTGACATTGAATTTGGGGTATGTGAATGTTGAAAATGAACATTTATTAAATTGTTTAATTTGACCGTCAACCCTACAATGTTGGATTTAATGTTCCTTGATGGCTGAAAATGAAAGTTTATTCAACGTTAAGATTACAATGGTTGTGGCACCATACAAAATCAAATGTAATAATATTGCAATTTGACAGACAAACTCTGACATTGATTTTGCATTCCATTATGGTTGGAAATGAAAGTTTCCTAAAAAGTTATAATAACATGGTTGCGGCTACGTGAGAAATAACACCCTAATCACAATGTTACATAGACAACATCAATACATCGTTTCTTAAGCCATGTTACCAGTCACATGTTGTTTCACCGTTAATAATACAACTTGAAGCCAATAGTGCTTGTTAAGAAGTAATAAATAAATAAACTTGGCATGCCCCCCCAATCCCTTGTGACAGGCTCAAGAGTACCAACACACATCGTGGAGTAGGCTACTTGCTTTTATTTATTTTCATAATTTTTTTTATTGAAAAGCTTGCAGAGATTCAAACTATGATAAGCTATAGGCTATTTTTATATTAACACTCGTATTACCACTGTGCCACCATGACTGCGTGGAAAGACATGTTGGCTACTGTATACCCTTTCTTTAAAGTTATGGTCTGATTATCGTCTGGTAATAGCTGCACCTACGATGTGCATTTCTGGCAAGCGCGGTAAATATTGCATTAAGTTACGTTGGTGATCTGAACGTAAAGACAGCTGCATATAAACCAAACGGGTCATTTCTAATAAAAGTGCATGCCGGTACTACAATTTCTAGCTGTTTCAGCCAATTCCATCAATGGGAAAGCATTCACTTTTATAGTTTTAATGGACAAACCACTGTGCATTGGTTGTTTGAAAGCTTAGATAATTTTACTTTGTATACAGTCAAGCCGGAAAGTCTGAACACCCCTTTCACCTTCTCCACCTTTTATTATATTACAGACATATTCTACAATAGATTGAGTTCATTTTTTGTCTCAAAATTCTACACAAAATAGCCAATAATGACAAAGTGAAAACATGTTTTTAGAAATGTTTGCAAATGTATTAAAAATCGAAAACTGAAATCTTTCATTTACAGAAGTATTCATACCCTTTGCTTTAACATATTTTTAAAGTATCATATTTAATATTTGGTTGCACCTTTGCATTCTGTTACTTCCTGAAGTCTGTGACCCATCAACATCAAAAGACTCTTGATATCTTATTTCCAGGTACTGTTACAAGCTCTCTGCATTTGAATGGATCTCTATGGGAATTGGGGGTGGGACTAGATTTAGCTGTAAAATTATGCTGGAACACGATGGAATACATGGTTGGTGAAATGGCTGTAAGTCATCAAGGATCTGAGGTATCAAACGAGACTCAAACCATCACTCTGCTGCCAGATATACAGTAGTTATGGATGGACCACTTTAAGGGTTGTTTCTCCTGACACGGTTTCTTATTGTACTCTATGGGGGGGAAAAGTCAGGAGAAGAAACCCTTCAAGTTATCCATCCATATCTACTGCATCTCTGGCAGCAGAGTGATGGTTTAAGGCTTGTTTGATACGTCAGACCCTTGATGACTTAGAGCCATTTAGCCAACCATGTGTTCCATACTGTTCCAGTGTAATTTACAGCTAAATCTAGTCCCACCCCTCAATTCTCATAAAAATCCATTCAAATGCAGAGAGGTTATACTATCGCTATATTATTCACAGTTCTAATGATACATTAAAACTACCCAATGTTTGTTAAAATATGCACTACAAAAGGAAAAACAATGTGTGCACTAGCTAAACACTGCTGCATAGCCTACTAACATTAAAGGTTAATTGCACCCAAAAATTATGTTTGGTTTGTAGAAAAGTAGCTCTCCTGATTAAAATGAGCTCTCGGCCAACTTTTTACCTGTTGTGAGAGCAAAGATATAGCCCCAAACTACTGCGCATGTACCAGGTACTTGCCTTAGTATGAACTACAACAGCCAAAAAGGGTGTAGTTTGATACTAGACTCACTTGGGCGGTGCACGTGGAAGCAGTAGTTAATAAATGTAAAAAAGTAATAAATGTAATGAGGTGTTTAGCGGGGATGGAGTGGGGAGCAGATAGGTCGGCGTTAAGGGCGGTATATGTGGGGTTAATAAGATCGGTGATAGATTATGGGAGCACAGCATATAGATCTGCGTCTGTCACGGTGTTGGGGAGGCTGGATGTGGTGCAGGCAAGGGCACTGAGGATATGCTGTGGGGCATTTAGAACCACTCCAGTGCCGGCGTTACAGGTAGAGGTGGGTGAAATGCCTTTGCGGTTGAGGAGGGAGCAGCTGGCGATGAGCTATTGGGTGGCTTTGAGGGGGCATGGGGAGAATCACCCGACGAAGGGTATTATGGGGGAATGCTGGGAACACGGGAGGAGGAGGATCAATAGTTTTGCTTGGGTGGGGGATAGTCAGGCTAGGGAGATGGGCTTATGGGGACGGGAGTACATTAAAACGGTGGTGTTGCCGGCGGGGGTACCGTCGTGGTTGTTGCCGCAGCCGGAAGTGGATCTGGAGCTGCTGAAGGGGGTGGGAGGAGGGGGGAGGGTGTCTAGACAGGAACAGGTAGGTGAGTATATAAAGAAGAAATATCATGGGCATTTAGAAATATACACTGATGGGTCAAAGGATCCGGTGACGGAGAGGGTAGGGTGTGCATTTGCGGTACCGGAGTTTGGGGTGGCGGTGGGGAGGAGAGTGGATGATCAGCTGTCAGTATACACGGGAGAAATGGTGGCAATTATTTTAGCACTGCAGTGGGTGGAGGAGGTGAGACCAGATAGGGTGGTGGTGTGTTCAGACTCCAGTGCTGTGCTGGAAAGTCTAAAGGGAGGCAGATCTAGAAGTAGGCCGGATCTGATTTGGGAGGTGTCACAGGCGTTGTATAGGTTAAGAAGGATGGGGTTGGTGATTAGGTTTGTGTGGGTGCCGGCGCACGTGGGGGTAGAGGGAAACGAGATGGCTGACGTTTTGGCTAGGAGGGCGGTAGGGAAGGCCGAAGTTGAGGTGGGTGTGAAGATGGGTAGGGCGGAGGCAAATACATTAATTAAGGAGAGGGTTAAACGAATGTGGCAGGGGGGATGGGACGGGGAGGGCAGAGGGAGGCAATTGTATAAAGTTCAGAAAACAGTAGGTAGGATCAGACAGGGGGGGAGGTGTAGAAGGAGGAAACAATAATAACAAGGCTTAGGGTGGGGCATGCGGGTTTGAATGGGGGTCTAAGGGTAATAAAAAAACATCCAGATGGGCGGTGTGGGTATTGTAAGGAGGAGGAGACGGTGGAGCATGTGCTAATGAAGTGCGGGAGGTATGGGAGGGAGAGGGAGAGGATGGTAGCACGAATGAGGGAGAGTGGGGTGGAGTTTGAGATGGGGTTTTTAGATAGACACTCTGGGGATGGGGGATATAGGCACTTATTTAGATTTTTGAGGGAAACGGGTTTATATAAAAGGGTTTAGAGGATTTTGTTTGTGGTTTAATTCATGTACGGTAAGAGTTTATTTTCCAATTGTATGTATTCTTGGTGGTAGTTGGGTGGTTTAATTTGTTTTGTAGGATGTTTAATGTGGTTGGTTGGGTTTAGTGGGTTGGGTCCCTGGTCCATACTCCAGTTCGGTAGGTGGCGGTAAAGCTCCTAAAGTTGGATGCAAACCGCCATAAAATATCTAAGAAGAAGAAGAAGAACAGCCAAAACGCTTACAGTTCAGACAACAGGTTGCCACGCCCACTGAATGGCGTTACAGAAACGGAAGCAGAGGATCTGGGCATTTTACTGCTAGTGTAGTGCCTATCTGCACTGCAGCGTTTCTTAGAGACGAGACAGGCCACGCAACTCGCTGGCAAGTTAGCCACTAATGTAACAGTTATAGGGTACTGAGAAAATACCACCATCATTAGCTCAGAAAATGGAAAAAAACGGGGAAAATACGGCCCTTCATCTACATTTGGTATCGTGAAAACATTAGCCAGCCTAGCCAGAAGTCTGTAACACTTAGCTAGGCTACGCACCCAGGTTTCATGTCATAAAATCAACCCCGACCTCTGTTAGTCGATGCTTTTGTATCGACCAACATGCCGAAACAGATAACATATACAATTAAAAGTTAAAACGTCATTCTTGTTGGCTACTTGTTAGCTGTTTTAGCTATGTTTGCTAGCAAAGCCAAAACTTTCCCAGTGCAACTCGAACACACTGATGTTGGTAAAAACATGGAAATGACACATTTACCACCCCGATATCCAACTTTTTCCATTAAGGAATGCAATGTTAGCTACTATAGCCTACTCAATGGAAAACATATTTTAAAACAAATCTGTTATATGGCAAAAAACCTGTTGCTAACAACAGCTAACGCACTAGCCCAGAAAAAATACATTGCTTCTGTAATCGAATGCTCAGTGCGAAACCGTTCAATTGCGGTCAGCTAGCTAATGTTAGTCTACTTAATGGTCATGAATCATAATGTAAGTTAGTTGACAAGGTTCCTTAAATAAATTTATAGATGTTTATTCTTTTGATCAAACTATATTGTCTGTCATTCATGTTATTCGAGGTATACTGTGTGCTTTGGAATTATCATGCTTAATTTCAAAACCAAATTTTATCCTCACTTTTTCAGTGACATCACAGAATGTTTGGTCAATAAAATTAAATTAATTCAGAAGTCATGGAAAAGTCATGGAAATCCATTGGTCAAAATGTGTATGAACCTTGTACAGAGATTTTTTGTGTTTCTTTTTTTCCTCTACAGGTCCAAGCTGTATATATTGGTGTTTATTTTCATATATTTTGTTTAAGATCTTAGTATCTTTACTTTAGAAAGTCTTCTGAAGAATGCACACCTATTAAAACGTTTGCATTTCTTGAATCTACAGAGTTTAATTAATTATTATACACACAGTCAGGTTTGTAACTATGTACATTAGTCATCTTGTTACTTTGCTGTTATGCAAATCAGGATCGGTTAATATTGGAACAATTTGACAGCTTAGGAGTAAAATATTGTTTGATTTTAATGACAATTAGCCAGAGTGGGGTGCAAAAATTTGGGCATCCCTGGTCAAAATGGCTTTTACAATTAATATCTAAGTGAATAGAAGCTAACCTAATGTAGGGAATACATTTAAATCTATACACGGGGCATCACTTATGTACTGGAATACGCCACAACCATCCTATACTAACTAAAAATGGGCAACTTCTATTTATAATTAAATTAATTATCAATAAAATGACACATTAATAATTATCTTTGAAAAATCACAATATTATGTACTCAGTTGATACCAAATTAATTATGATGACCGTATAAATTATTCAGCTAACTTGAACATTGAAGCAACCAGGGAAGGGAAGGAGAAGATAATGCGGGTTAGGAGTGTGGCGATGACTGGGAAGGTTGATGAATAAAATCCAAAACTGCATTCATATCACCACAAATTATTAACTCATATTCCCAGAATGATATAATTTCTTTAGTCAACTAAGGACAAAATGTGTTTTAAAAAACTGTCGGGGCATATACTGACATGAAGGCATACTTTTTATTATGAATGAACACACAAATATATGCTAGGCGACCCGTTATGTCCTGGCTTGTTCTTTCTATAATAAAACTCGAACTCCTTTTTATCAGAATTATTGTTCCTTTCGTTTTAGAACTGACACTAGATGACGCAACAACTTTATATAGTTCTATCGTGCAAGCAGTGTACATCCTCTGAACGCAAATGCGTTTAGTGAATGAAAGCTGTCAACATTCTTCCGACGCAGGTGTTCTAAAAATTTCCCATTCAAACCTTTAATATTACATCTTAAAATAGATATTTTAATCCTTATCAAAAATGTACGTTTCAGTTTCCATAATCATAAATGCACAGACTTGAGAGCACGTAATCCCCGCTACCAAAAAAGTTGTATTTAAACTCCCGTTATATATAGTGGTCAATGCCACACCAGCTATAATGTTACTTTTAATGTGACTGAGATGTTCCTCTTCCCAAAAACTCCCATGCCGCCTGACGCCCCCCATTGTCCAATAAGCGTGACAACCACATGACACCGCTCGGTGAATCCGAGAGCCCGATAGTGGTGGAAATTACAAATCGCTTTACTGATTCGAATCGCTCAGTTCAGTTCAGTACAAAGATTCTAGTCACTGACTATGTGATTTGTTCACTGCGGTCAGTTGCGTAAGCACACAAATAAAAAAGTAAAAAATATAAACTTTTTCTATAAACCTCATATGAACTTTTTGAATTTTTTCCCTGTAGTTATATAGTTTTCTGGATTAGGCTACTATATGGCCGCTTTTTAAATATGGATTGGAAGCTACGGAAATATGACATGAAAATTTGTGTGTTCTGACCATTTCGTGGTAAGTAGCCTATTGTAAAACATTGCGTTTTCAAATGGTAAAGTTGTCAAAAAGGTGACAAGGGCCATAGTTTATCGTCTTTTTTTTTTTAAAGCAGAGGATTTTTTTTTCTCCCAAATTGAATGTCGATGTTCAGTCATCTATGGGGGGAGCCCTTATACAAAGGGTTGTGCTAGGTGCATTGATGTAGCCTAGTCGTATTAATCACCCAGTTCGTCAGTAGTAGGCTACTAGATTAAAATAGCGGTTCAGATTAAAATAGCAATCATTCACACAGTGCGTGATCTAGACCAGTGTTTTTCAACCTTTTTTGAGCCAAGGCACATTTTTTACATTAAAAAAATCCTGAGTCACACCACCAACCAAAAGTGTTACTAATTAAGTGAAGTTAATAGGATAAGATAATTTCCCACGGCACACCTGACGATCTCTCACGGCACACTAGTGTGCCGCAGCACAGTGGTTGAAAATCACTGATCTAGACTCCTATTACCTGACAACAAACAAATAAAGAAAAGGGCTTTAGCTAGACTTCTTACTGAATTTCAAGTGTAAAGAAGAAACAAACATATAGCCACATATTGATTATATTTGTAGCCTATATAAAATATATAGCATATTAGGCCTACTTAAAATAGCCTACATTTATTGTGCTATTTTGATACAAAAGAAAACACGAATGTGCTTAATTTAATCAATATAATTATTACAGTTTTGAAATGATTTAATAACAGGCAGACTTTCATTAACTTTTTTAGTTTGATAGTCACAGAATCGGCCTACATGGAAAATGTACAATATAGCCTACAGTAGCCTATGTCTGTCCTGGTTCGTGGGTTTTTATTTTATTTTCCGTTGCGGTTCTCATCCTTATTTCCCTATTGAGAATCTATCGGATTTTTTTCACATTCTGTTTCGGGGTTTGCTTTCCCTCATCATTGTTTCCACCTGTGCATCTACTGCGGGTAGATGCACAAACATTCAGGCATCAATGTTTTATTGATGCCCAGTGGGCTAGAAAAAATAAAATTCCGGTCCAGTGTCTGGACCAACCCGGTTGGTTACCGCTCTCGACGGTCGCCCGTTGAGGTCAGGCACCATTAAGGAAATTACGTCTCTTCTCACCATGTCGACTCTTTAACAGAAACACATTGAGAGCATTCAGTTTCTGTTGGTCCATTCCCCTGCTTTTCCTTTGGTGTTGGGTCATATTTGGCTAGTTAAGCACGATCCCCATATATAGTGGGGAGGGGATAAGTTAGTTATTCATCAATGGGGTTCTGTGTATACCACGCAGGGTCACCTCGCTCCTTCCAGTTTGTTCGGGGAACGTTTTAATGTTTCTGATTCCAAGTCTGAGCTGGAGGAGGTTACCTCTCCGCCCAATCATGGAGAGTCTGTCTCAGGTTCTGAGGCTGGTGACAAGAGTCTTGAGTGGGACTCTCTGGCTGACAGATGTTCTAATTGGAGGGAGATTTCTTCTGAGGAGCTATTCGACTCTGAGATTCAGTGGTCTTCTCTCACTGGGTCCCCTACTCAGAGAGGAGTGACTGGGATTGCAGGAACACTTGAATTTCCTTTGCCTCCCAACGTCCTGGCTGAATATGCCAAATTAGCAGAGGTTTTTAGTAAACAGAGGGGAACCACCCTTCCTTCCCACCAGCCTTATGATTGCACCATAGAACTCCATCGAGGTACTACCCCTACTAGAGGGAGTCTGTATTCCTTATTAGCTGCTGAGAGTGCGGCTATGAAGGAATATATTGAGGGGGCGTTGGCCAATGTGTTTATAAGGCCATCTATTTTGCCTGCTGGCGCAGGTTTTTTTTTTCTTAAAAAGAAGAATGGAACATTAAGGCCATGTATCGATTATCGCTCTCTAAACGCCATTACCATTAAGAATCGGTATCCGTTTCCCCTGATGAATTCGGCATTCGAACGTCTCCAGGGGTCTATTTTTTCCAAATTAGACCTCTACAACGCCTATAACCTGGTTCGCATGCGTGAGGGCGATGAATGAATAACCGCTTTTAACACCCACAACGGCCACTACAAGTATCAGGTCATACAGTTCGGGCTCCCTAGCGCCGCCTGTGTTTCAGGCATTAGTAAATGACGTACTAAGGGAGATGTTGGAGAAATTTGTTTTTGTTTACTTGGATGATTTCACGCTAGCACGGTTTCTTTTTTTGGATTCATAGTATCAGAGGGCAAGGTCTGTATGGATCCTGAGAAAGTCTCTGCTGTACTAAATTGGCCTACTCCCAATTCTGTTAGGCAAGTCCAGCACCCCTTTACTGTATGGACCGACCACAGGAACTTGGACTACATCTAACAGACTAGAACAGACTAACAGACTAGCTTTCTTTTAACGTATCGTCCAGGTACGAAGAATGTTAAACCTGATGCGTTGTCACACTTCTTTGAGTGGACTGACAGTCCCACTATTCCGGAGTACATTGTTCTGGTTTCCCAGATAGTCGCTCCTGTGCTATGGGACATTGAAGTGGAGGTGCAACAGGCGTTGCTACGTAATCCGGACCCAGGTGGGGGTCCTGTCAATTGTATTTTTGTACCTCCTCGGGTACTCCAGTGGGGTCATTAATCACAGTTCACAGCGCATCCGAGTACCCACCGTACCAAGGAATTTATCTCCAGACGATTCTGGTGGCCTGGTATGGAGAAGAACGTACGTGAATTTGTTGCTGCTTGTTCTGTTTGCGCTCGCAGCAAGGGTTCTCGACTCTCACCCTCGGGCTTGTTACACCCGTTACCCGTGCCCAGTTGTTCTTGGAACCATATCGCATTGGACTTTGTAACCGGGTTGCCCGATTCGCAGGGTAATATGGTTATTTTAGTTATTGTGGATAGGTTTTCCAAGGCGCCCCATTTTATCGCTCTGGCTAAATTACCATCGGCGCCGGAGACTGCTCAGTTGGTGATCAGCCACGTGTTCCGTGTACATGGATTACCGCAGGATATAGTGTCAGATCGTGGTCCCTAATTTGTCGGCAGGTTCTGGCATTTTTTTTGCGCCCTGTTGGGCGTGTCGGTTAGTTTATCATCCAGTTTCTGTCCGCAAACTAATGGGCAGACGTGAACTAGAGTGAACTAACCAGACTATGGAAAACACCCTTCGCTGCTTAGCAGTTAATAATCCTACTTTGTGGAGTCGTTATCTCCCTTGGGCAGAGTATGCTCATAATACTCTGTGTAATCCCTCCACTGGCCTCTCTCCCTTCGAGGCCCAAGTAGGTTATCTGCCTCCACTCTTCCCTGAACCTGAGAGGAATGTGGAGGTTTCCTCTGCTGGCTATTTTGTTTTGTGGTGTGGAAACGAATTTGCGAATCTCTGTTGCGAACGTTGGCATCCCAAAAAGTTTTGGCCGACAGAGACTGCCGGACAGCTCCCTCTTATCGGGTAGGTCAGCGAGTCTGGCTCTGGTTGCGAGATTTGCCTTTGAGGGTTGAGTCGCGTAAACTGGCTCCACGTTACATAGGACCATTTTAAATTATTCGTAGCATAAATCCTGAAACGGTGCATCTTCAATTGCCACGCTCTATGCGGATTCATCCTACGTTTCACGTTTCACATTTGAAGCCGCTGCTGATCAGCCCGTTGTCGCCTGAAGAGAGACCCCCTCCTCCTCTATGGATCGTGGATGGAGGTCCAATGTATACTGTCCACCGCATTTTTGCGGAGAGACAGGTAGGTAGGGGGTGGCAGTTTTTAGTGGACTGGGAGGGGTATGGTCCAGAGGAACGGTGTTGGGTTCCGGCTAGAGATATTTTGGATCCTAATCTAATTAAGGATTTATTAGATCGGTAATCGGTCTGAGGGATCGTCGGCGGTCGTCGCTTAGAGGGAGGGTCCTGTCATGGTTTGTGGGTTTTTATTTTCTTTTCCGTTGCGGTTCTCATCCTTATTTCCCTACTGAGAATCTGTCCGATTTTTTCCACGTTCCATTCCGGGGTTTGCTTTCCCTCATCATTGTTTCCACCTGTGCATCTACCTGCGGGGTATTTAAGTTCTTTGTCATTCGACATTGCATTGAGCCAGGTATAGCCAGGTACTAGCGACCTTGTGATATTAAACGCTGTTTATGTTCACAGGGGACTTGCTATTAGTTTTTAGTTCAGGTATAGGTATTATTCCTCCTGTTAGCATTCTGTGCTATGTATTTTATTCTTTGCTGTTCTCTCTGAGTCAGTTTTATTTGTTTCGTTTGTTTTACACTCTTCTGGCTGTCCGAACTTATGTGCCGAAGGTGTTCTTTTCTTTGCCAAGTTTCCCATTTTGGTTCCAGTAGTGAGCTCGAGAAATTTAGTTTGTGTTTCACTCGTTATTCGAGTTCGCCCTATTTTAGTGGGTTGATTTTCATTTGGCTGTTTAGCCACAAGGCAAGTAGAATTAGTTTTCTGTCTTTTCTTTCTTTGCATTTATTTTGTTATTCCCTTTATTGGTCCTCACTGTGTGAGTGACTTGTTTCTGATCCCCCTACATTCGCGTGTGATTATCGCCACTAAAACCCATTAAAATGTCATTTTGATTAGAAATTCTTGAACCGTTTTGCTTCCGGTAACGTTACGTTGGGTGGACGTCAGATGCCAGTAGACCTACAGGTAGGCTACAGGTTCCGATCATTTGTAAGATTGCAGGCTATATTTTTTAAATGTGAAACTGTACCAAAAAACAGTTGACCGGGCTATATTATTTTACTAATACTCCCGCCATTTGTAGCCAACTAATTTATTAGGCTACTGAGTAGCCTGTAGCCTATGCAGAGAGTAACTGATTCGGTTAACAATTATGTAGGCTACTGCAGTGCGGTAGTCAGCAGTTTATATAGTAGGACTAGTCTGTGGTTACTAGCTACAGTTCACTACAGTTCCTTTGAAAATCCCACCTGTTCTCACTGAATTGTGATAGGCTTCCTCGTAGCAACCAGCAAGTTTTCTTTTCATTATCTCGATGTTTCATTCCGACTATCAGGCCCGCCTTTAGCTAATAACGTTAGCTGACGCGCACGCAAGCATATGAACAAATCGTTGAGAGTGATGATCCGGTACACTCAGTTCACTTTAAAGATTAGTTCAAAAAGATTAGCTCGTTCACGTACTGCCCATCACTAGAGCCCTCTTCCCCCTTAGAATATAAGACAGGCTGCTATACCAGCAGGTTAATTGAATGTGTTAATTAACTTCAGAACCATATTATAGATATCCATTTCATTTTGCATTATCTTGAATATTTATAGTAACCCAATAAGTCTTAAGAAGAACAAAAACCTGCCTACCATTATTAAGTTATATCATATTAGCATTTGGCTTGCATGCAATTATAAGCAGTACAGCGCTCAACTAACCGGCTACACTGTATGATAATAAGACAATTTAACCATCAAAAAACACATGTTACTTCCCTGTCAATGTCCACTCTGTCATCCGACAAGATTAACAATCAGACTAGTTAATTTAGGTGTCCTCGCCCCTCTCCCTCCGTTGGTAAGACAGCATTCTCCTGGCGCTGGTGACCGTCGTCTTCGAAACTCCTTTGAGGAATTCCTCTACCTCACGCACAAAAGAAAAAGATGACTGATCGCCGTTGTGCGACACCCGCAAGGTAGCTGGATAAATGAGAAAAGACTAAATGCCCTCCGATTGCAAGTCTTTCTGAATGGGTGCAAAGGCCTTCCTTCTCTGCAGAGTGATCGCGCTGTAACTAACGTAAAACCTCAGGTTTCTCCCCTGGTCTTGAATAAGTCGATCCTTTCTTGGTTTTCTAGCTCCTTGTAAAATGACCTGCTGATCATGATATCTCAAAACTTTGAAAATTATGGTTTTGGGAGTGTCTGAACTTTTCGTGGCGGGGTTGTAAATCCTATGTGCGCGTTCAATTTTAATTACCCTTTACCCAAGCGAGGGAAGCCATTGAGGATTGGTCAGCGGGTACATAGTTAAAACTTTGCAACAAAACGATCAGAGAAATCTGACAGATGATCCTGGGAGAAAGGCTTGTGAAAGGCCTGGGAGAAAGGAGAGATTACTAAAATGGGGAAACCCAAGGATCTGAAGAAAGCTGTGGCGGGTCGGCACAACTATGTTGTGAATGAACCAGAGTGGGGAGATTCTGACATAGCTAATAGCGATGACAGTATGGAGGTAGGCTAAGGTAGTGAGAGAATGAGGGAGAAGAGAGGAAATGATTTTGCCGGGAGCGGTTCAAAGAAAATCAAGGGTAGTGGAAGGTATGGGGGAGGAACAGAGGAGAGAGTTCAAGAAGGATTGGAATTTAAGATTATATTGAGATTTGGCGAGGAGAGGGGAATTTCTTCAATGAGTCCGGTGAAATTGAAAACTGTTTTAAGAAATCAGATTGGGGATATACAAATGGCTAAGGTTTTGAGAGATGGGAATTTGTTGATTGTTTGCAGATGAAGAACAGAGGCTGGCAGGGTGAAAGAAAAAGGGAGGTTTAAAGTGGTAAGTGCAAGCCGTATTGAAGGAGTGGAGTAAAGGAGTGATTTGGGGAGTGCCAGTCGGAGTCACAATGGAGGAAATTAAATCAAACTTAAAAGAAGGAATTCTGAAAGGTGCTCCACAGTTGCAGACAAGTGAGTATGTTGTGCTTGATTTGGAGGAGGAAGTGCTCCCAAAAAAAGTGACTCTAGGCTTCTTGAGTAATAGCATAAGAGAGTACGTGCCAAAGCCAATGAGGTGTTAGAACTGTCAAAGGTTTGGTCATACAGCCAAAACATGCAAAGGCTGTGCTAGATGTGGAGAAGATCATGAGTATGGGCAATGTAAACATGAATAACCAAAATGTTGTAACTGTGGTGGTAATCACAGGGTGGCTTATGGGGGATGTGAAGTGATGAAAAGGGAAATACAGCAGGTATGGACTATGAATAAGATCACATATGCAGAGGCTGTGAAGATAGTGAGTCAGAGAGGAGGCATTGACTAGAGAGGTAGAGCAGGAAAGCAGCCCATAAAAAAATCAGACCATGCAAATGAATGGAAAGTAATGGTTGATTTAAAGAAGTTAATCACTTTCACAGCAGTGGTAATAAATGCTACAATGAAGGTTAAATCCAAGACAGAGCTAATACAAATAATCGTAAAGGCAGCAGCGCATAATCTAGATATCAGAGGACTGACATGGGAGGAGATGAGGAAGGATCTCAGTACTCAAGCAAGCCATGGAGCATGGAGCAAGCATGGGTTGGATAGTACTAATAATGGTCCTCCTGCTGCAGTGGAATGCTAGAAGTTTGTTAGCCAATGGACAGGAATTTAAAAAGTATGTAGCTGATTTATCCAGTAAGCCAGATTTGTGTAAGTCATTTCTGTATAGGAAACATGGTTCAGACCAAATTTGGATTTTAGAATATGGGCATATGCTTCTGTTAGGTGTGATACCTCCTATCGGAGTAGGGGGGAGGATATGCAACATTTATTAGAGAAGAGATTTCATTTTGAGAGGTGAGTATAGAAAATGATCAAGACGATGTAACTGTAGAGATATAGACGGGTGAGGGAGGGAGAGTTTGTAATTATTAATTATTACGATCCTTGTAGGAATTTAGATTTGAGTAGATTAACACAAATTCAAGGGCTGGATGGTAATAGGGTGTTGGTATGTGGGGACTTCAATGCTCATAGTACGTTATGGAGAGGAATAAAAACAGATGGAAATGGTGAGGTAATTGAAGAACTACTAGAAAAAAATAATATGGTTTGTATAAATAATGGGAGAGGGACTAGATAAGATGTGCACACAGGGAGCTCTTCAGTACTAGATTTAACCTTAGTTTCTAGGAAATGAGCGGGAATATGTGAGTCAAAGTCAAAGTCAAAGTGTTTTATTTATCAAGTGCACAGTGTAACACAAGGTCATTCTGAACAATGAAATTCTTAGGACATGGCAAGCAACAACTATGTAGTAGGCATTAAAGACAAACAAAAAATAAAATAATAATAAAAATAAAAGTTTTTTTAATAAAAATAAAAGTTTAGAGTGGGACGTGTTAGAAGAAACAACAGTAGGTCGTGATAATTTTCCAGTGTTGTGTAGTGTATTAATACAAAGAAATAGGAAACAAGGGGAAATATTGGGGAAGTGGGTATTTAACAGTGCAAAGTGGGAAATGTTTCAATAGACTTAAGTGAAGATATTGTGGTGATTGATAAAAAATTTAAAACAACATTACTAGAAGCTGCTAATCAGTCCATTTCTAAAAGTAAAGGAAGAATGAAGAGAAAGGCGGTTCCCTGGTGGACAGATGAGTGTGGTAAAGTAGTGCAAGAGAGGAATAAAGCTCTCAGGATATTAAGAAGAACTCGTAATTTCCAGAATTTAATTGAATATAAACAAGCACAAGAAAAGGTTATAAAAACTATATGTAAAGCAAAAAGGCAAAGTTGGCAGAGCTTTTGTAATAAAATTGGTAGATCAACACCTGTGAGAGAGGTGCATGATTTGGAGCATGAGAGGAACCAGAAGAGAATGGCAGTATCCAGTACTGAAGATGGGGGAGAAAGCAGCAGTGTCTGATGAAGAGAAGGCAGAGATGATGGTGAAGGGGTAGAGGAACCATGGTCCCTGTTATGTGTCTGGAAACAGAGATTAAAAAAGCACAAGTTAATAAAGAATCTGTAATGACAGTTTTTTTTTACATAGAAAAGGCATATGATATGGTTTGGAAGGAGAGAGTAATGATCAAATTAAATATGATAGGAATAGCAGGCAGATCATATAATTGGATTAAAAACTTTTTATTTGAAAGATTTATTCAAGTCCGAATTGGAACAGCCTTATCAAGAAGATATATGGTAGATAATGGTCCTCCTCAGGGTAGTGTTATTAGTCCTATTTTCCATTATGATAAATTATGTTTTTTCTCAAGTTCAGGGCGATATTGGACGGTCGTTGTTTGCTGATGACGGAGCCTTGTCGAAAAGGGGAAAGAATATTAATCATATTCTGAATATAATACGGGAGGTAGTTAATGTGGTTGAAACATGGTAATATTTGTGGGGATTCAAGTTTTCAGTGGAAAAAACCAAAACATTAATGTTCACAAGAAAGAGAGGTGTTGATACACAGATAAAGATATATGGGCAAAGGATAGAGCGAGTGAAAGTCTTTAGGTTTTTGGGCGTGTGGTTTAACGCAAAGTTAACATGGAATGAGCATATCTATAAGAAAACTCAAAGTGTTAATAGATATTGAATGTGATGAGATGTTTAACAGGGTCAGAATGGGGAGCGAGGAGACCTGCTTTACAA
Organism: Ilyophis sp. 1 JC-2022; assembly: GCA_022702515.1. Lineage (NCBI taxonomy): Eukaryota > Metazoa > Chordata > Actinopteri > Anguilliformes > Synaphobranchidae > Ilyophis > Ilyophis sp. 1 JC-2022. Next base: position 17,341 of record JAKUDI010000983.1, read on the forward strand.
AATATTTATGTAGCGTTGATTAGATCAGTGTTAGACTATGGGTGTATTGCTTATGGTTCAGCAGCAAAAACCTCATTAAAGAAGTTGGAGGTGGTGCAAGCTCATGCTTTGAGACTTTGTTGCGGTGCCTACAAAAGGACTCCTGTAACAGCTCTTCAGGTTGAGGTGGGTGAAATGCCACTGCATCTTAGACGCAAACAGTTAATGATGAGCTACTGGGTAAATCTTCAAGGGCATTCTGAAGATCAACATCCAACAACAAAGGTGCTTCTACCATGTTGGGAGAGAGAAAGGGCTAAGCGGGAGTTTTTTGCATGGAGCAGTGAGAAAGTAGCTAGAGACATGGCATTAAGTCAGGAAAGATATATCCCTGCAGTACCATTACCAGTAACACCACCCTGGCTGTTCTCTTCAGTGTCAATTGATTTCTATATTCTGGGGGAAAAAATGCAGGTACATAGAGATTTTGGAAATATTGCCGTTTTGGTTGAAGATAGGTTACAAACATTATATCCAACATTTGTCCCAGTGTATACAGATGGATGCAAGGATCCGAATACAGGGAACACAGGTTTTGCTTTTAGTACACCTTACAAGTTTCTGTTAAAAGAAGAACAGCAGAAAATTTGTCAGTTTACACAGTCGAGATGATGGCAATTGTAACAGCAAACCTCCCCCCCCCCCCCCCGGAACCCCAGTCTTTTGGGTACTTCTGTCCTCCAACCCCACCAGCCGCCACTGGCGCACACACACAGACACACACAAGAGCAGTGACGTACTACTCAATAAAATAATTTCTCCCTGTATCTTTCCATCTCTCTCCCCCTCTTACTCTCTGGCTCTCAGCGAGAAATGATAGCTGTGAGAAGTTTATCTGCGAGTGCGACAGGCAGGCGGCCATCTGCTTTGCCGGAGCTAGCTACAACGAAGAGAACGAGCACCTTCCCAGCAGATTCTGCAAGTAACCACCACTAAAGTTTGTTGACAGTGCCTGCCCTGTCCCACCCTGCCTTGTCATAGCACTTGGACCCAATACTTCAGGTTCCCTCGATCTGCACCTGACCCAACAGGGAACCTGTGCTCTCTGGAATAAGTAATGTAGTTATTAAAGATACATAAATCATGCATAAAAGTGTGTCTGTCTTACTGTCTCTATGGCAACTCTGTTAGCCCGGTGGGGTGAATAATCCTGGTTATGTAAGCCTGGAATACAATTCTGTGTTTTGCAGTTTGTTTAACCCCTTCGCGGAGACCGCCTAGTGGCCATGGCACCAAGATTTTGCTCAATTCAGATATTAATTTCTCCTGCAACCAAACTATGAGTGGAAACTACAAACATGTGTTTTAGCTTTATTAGTACACAGTTTGTGACAACTCTTCCAAATATGAGTTTCTAAGTGTCACTATTGTCCCGTAGCAAATTAATTTAACAAGCAACCACCCACCCAGTCTTGTCTGCAACTATACCTACCCATGCGTGACACAGTGGATAATAGCGTATGTTTGAGTTTAGAAATATATTTTTTTCATCACCAAAAATTCATATTCTGTCATAGCAACAAGATAAACCCAACAATAGCCCAATCGTATGCCCAAAAAAGCAGGGAAACTCAAATGCTAAATAAACCACGTCATTCTACTATCAATATCTACTGCTAAATATGAAATAAATATCTAATCCTACCATAGATTTTATGCATAGTGATGTCCCTTTCAAAATTCAGTGGTCATTTATTGTCTGGGACAATTGGTTTGAGAAATATGCAACACTTTATAATGCTATTACACTATCTCAAACATCAACGCGTAATACCCCCCATGCTCTGCAAACCTGTCTCATTCATTAGAGTTCATTCTGGTTTAATTGTCGGCTCTTTATCCAATATAGTACATTAAAACCTTAGCAAAGGTGTTTGCAATGACAGCCAGGCTTAACAGAATTTATAGTTTTATTAGTTTTGTTTTATGCAAACAACAAATTCTTTTTGACATATATTTAATTGAAAACATTTGAAAAAAATGTACCTCATCAACTTTATTGATTTTTGTAAATATATATGCTAATTCCAAATTTGATGCCTGCAACACATTCCAAAAGAGTTGGGACAGGGGCAACATAAGACTGGAAATGTTTACATTCCACAGGTAAACAGGTGAATAGGTAACAGTTGAGCATCCAAGAAGGCTCTGGCTTTTACAAGCAAGGATGGGTTGAGGTTAGTCCAACAGTTTAAGAACAACGTTTCTCAACACATGATTGCAAGGAATTTAGGGATTTTACCATCTACAGTCCTTAATATTATTAAAAGATTCAGAAAATCTGGAGAAATATACATGTGTAAAGGGCAAGGCCGAAAACCAATATTGAATGCCCATGACCTTCAATCTCTCAGACCTCACTACATTAAAAACCAACATGCTTCTGTAATGAATATAACCACATGGGCTCGGGAATACTTTGAAAAACCCTTGTCAGTAACAGTTCATCGCTGCATCTACAAATGCAAGTTAAGACTACTACACAAAGCGTAAGCCATATATCAATGACATCCAGAAACACTGCTAACTTCTCTGGGCTCGAGCTGATCTGACATGGACTGACGCAAAGTGGAAACCTGTGCTGTGGTCTGACGAGTCCACCTTTCAAATAGTTTTTGTAAATAATGGACATAATGGTCGTGTTCTCCGGGCCAAAGAGGAAAAGGACCATCCCGTTTGTTACCAACGCAAGGTTCAAAAGTCAGCATCTGTCATGGTATGGGGGTGTGTTTGTGCCCATGGCATGGGTAACTTGCACATCTGTGAAGGGACCATTAACGCTGAAGGGTACATATGCATTTTGGAGCAACATATGCTGCCATCTAGACAAAATTTTTTTCAGGGACATCCCTGCTTATTGCAGCAAGAAAATGCCAAGCCGCATTCTGTGTTACGACAGCGTGGCTTCGTAGTCAGAGAATGCGGGTGCTAGACTGGCCTGCCTGCAGTCCAGAACTGTTTCCCATTGAAACGTGTGGCGCATTATGAAGCATAAAATACAACAATGGAGACTGTTGGGAAAAATTCCTCAAAACAACAACAATTCGTGTCCTCAGTTCCCAAAATATTACTGAGTGTTGTTAAAAGGAAAGGCGAGGTAACACAGTGGTAAACATGCCCCTGTCCCAACTTTTTTGGGATGTTTTGCAGGGGTTAAGTGACTGTGACTCCGGTCTGGGAGGAGAGGCTGTGTTTTGCAGGTTGGTTAAGTGACTGACTCCGGTCTGGGAGGAGAGGCTGTGTTTTGCAGGTTGGTTAAGTGTTATGTTTTGAGTTCTGTCTGTTCTGTATTTTTATTTTTTTTATTTTCATTCATGTATTTATTATTCTCCATATTATCATTGCATCCCCCTCTGTTTGTGGGTTGTCCGAGTCTCATCTGTCTGTCTGTCTTTGTTTCGTGCACTTGTTACCTGTTAACTCCAGGTCTGTTGTTATCATTGTTTACGTGAAGATCCAGTCCGTGTTTTACGTCTGCCCACATTATTGTTTTATAAGTCCTAGTTACCCTCATTGTTCTCACCTGTGAGCTATCTCCCCTCCCTGCTTCCTCATACCTGATCCTCATTGTTTCTTGTCTCCCTCTGTGTATTTAACCCAGTCATCCAAGTCACTCTTTGCGAGTTCCTCACCCTTGATAGTGTCATTGTTTTTTGCCTGTGTTTATTCGAGTTTCAGAGTATCTGTCTTTTCCTGAGTCTTTGTTTTTTTTCCCCCCTAGTTTGCCCTTCCGAGTTTCTGTTAGTTTTTGGGTTTGTTTCCTTGTCTGTTCTTTTTTTTTTTTGTATTCCTTGATTTCCCGGTTTTGACTTCAGCCTGTGTTCTCGCGACCCTGAGTCTGGACTTTGTTTTGTACCTCTGCTGTGCCTTCCCGGTTTCAACCTCTGCCTGCTTTTCGACCATTCTTTGGATTCTGTTTTTTGTACCGTTGCTATTATTAAAACTTCGGTTTTTTGATACTCCCTGCCTGCGTCTGGGTCCCTTTTACACCCGCCATTACAGAAGGAACTCGCCAGTTGGGACCCAGCAGGCATCCCTACATCATGGAGTTTCTTGAGGATCCCTTCTTCCACCCTGATTACTATGAGAAATACCTCATGGGTATCTGGGGGCAGAATCCGGAGTTCGCTCGCCGTCATGCCGACCATCACCCTGGACTCCGTTTCAACCCAGCTCCTACTCCATGAGTCTCGGAGTCATCACTCTTCAGCCAGCCAGCTCTGAGCCTCGTACCCAACCCCAACAGTCACCATTCAATGGAGTCCGGTCCCGTCCCTCCTGTCCTATCCCGTCCCGTCCCGTGCCTCCCCTCCCGTGCCTCCCGTCCCGTCCCGTGCCTCCCGTCCCGTGCCTCCTATCCCATCCCGTGCCTCCTGTCCCGTCCCGTCCCATGCCTCCCGTCCCGTCCCGTGCCTCCTTTCCATGTTCCAAAGGACGTGTTAAAAGGTGATAGATTGATTGAAATGCATTCATTGGTTTTTTTGGTCTAAAGGATATCTTAAGAGACTTGATTTACTGGCTGAAAGACATAATTTTGTCTAAAATGATCTGGTAAAAGGACTTTAAAAATGTATATCTTGAAGGATTTGGTTAAACAGATTTGTTCTGTGAGTAAAAAGTTGTGCTCAATACAGAATTACTTCAATTTAACTGCAAATTGCTTGTGTTGGTTTGGTCTATTATCTTAAATTACTATTTAAAAGCATGCCATCGTATTCTTGTACACTATATTTTCTTTATGTAGTGGAGGGTCATTTAAGCTATCCGGTTATAAGCTATTAATAGCCATAAATTGTAAGGGATCTCTGTCAGAGACAGAGATGGGAATGTTGGAGATCCAAATGCAATAGCTGGGCAATCTTAAAGTGTTCCTAAGAACACCACTAGAAACGGACAATGATCCGTAGTGGAGAAACAAAAATAAAAGAACACAAACCTTGCAATGAAAACGAGGAGCTCGATAATCGAGCAAAACAAAGAAATAAGCAATAACGCTTATCTAACTCCCGTCTGTGGAGTGAAACAACAAAAACAGAGAACTGAAAAAACTTTGGGTAAGACACTCGTAGGTTAGAGTCGAGAAACAAAAGAAAACGAAAACCTCTGCTCTGAAATAAGAGCGTATAAACAAGAACTGCTTTCTTTCTAATGTTGTACTGCTAACAAGTCCCACATTGCTAATCAAAGCGGTCGATAGCAATACAACTACCTATACCCTTTTTTACCGGCTCGAATGTCATGCGAAATAACATGGAAGCAACGAGAGAGGCCGGAAGCGGGGTATAAATAGTGAGCGGAAATAATTGCCAGGTGAACTCACTAATGACGAGGCGAAAGCAAAACCCGTGGCGGAACACAGGAAAATCCGATAGATTACCGGTAAACGATAAAAACGAATAAAGCGACGCGGAGATAAGGGAGAAAAGGTGAGATCCATGACAGGACCCCCCCTCTAAGGAACGGCACCGGACGCTTCCACAACCTTATCTCTGCGGAAGTCGGTGATTAACTGAGGGTCCAGGATGTTTCTCGATGGAACCCAGCAACGTTCCTCCGGAACATAACCCTCCCAGTCAACAAGGAACTGCCACCCTCTGCCCACACGCCTCTCGGCCACAATGCGGCGAACGGTATAAGCCGGACCCCCTTCTATGAGTCGGGGAGGCGGAGGTGGTCTCTCAACCGGGGCGAGGGGGCTGACGAGTACCGGTTTCAGACGGGAGACGTGAAACGTGGGGTGGATGCGCATCGAGCGCGGCAGTTGCAGTCGAAATGTGACTGGGTTGATTTTTTAAATAATTTTGAAGGGACCCACAAAACGAGGAGCGAGTTTGCGGGACTCGACCCGCAGTGGAAGGTCCCGAGTAGTAAGCCAAACCCGCTGTCCAACTCTATAGGACGGTGCAGCTCGACCATGCCTATCAGCCGCGGCTTTTTGTTTAGCTGAAGCCCGTATAAGAGACGACCGCACTTGTCTCCAAACCGACCGACACCGCTGAACGAAAGATCCTGCGGAGGGTACCTCCACCTCCCTCTCAAGCTCAGGAAAAAGAGGTGGTTGGTAACCCAGCTGAGCTTCGAAGGGGGAGAGACCGGTGGAGGCGTTGCGCAGCGTGTTATGAGCGTACTCCGCCCAGGCGAGGTGACGGCTCCAGGAGGTAGGCTTGGACGCGGCAAGGCAGCGAAGAGTATTCTCTAGAGTCTGATTAGTACGCTCTCTCTGGCCGTTAGTCTCCGGATGAAACCTGGAAGATAAACTAACCGAAGCCCCCAGCAGCGAGCAAAACGCCCGCCAAAACTTGGCGGCGAACTGAGGACCGCGATCGGACACCACATCCGATGGAAGGCCATGTGGGCGAAACACATGGTCAATCATAAGTTGCGCTGTCTCAGGTGCCGAGGGCAGCTTGGACAGCGCAATAAAATGGGCCGCTTTGGAAAAACGGTCGACCACCACTAAAATGGTAGTATTGCCTGAAGATAACGGCAACCCTGTGATGAAGTACAGGGAAATATGACTCCAGGGACGGGTGGGAATAGGTAGGGGGCGAAGAAAACCAGAGGGAGGAAGGTGAGAGGCCTTGCTGCGAGCGCAAACCGGACAAGCCGCGACAAATGAGCGTACGTCTCTCTCCAGACTAGGCCACCAGAAACGCCGGGATAAAAAGTCCCTAGTTCGATGAACCCCGGGGTGACCGGTGAGTTGGGAGGCGTGGCCCCATTGGAGGACCCGCGACCTAAGACGAGGAGGCACGAAAATACAGTTAGCCGGTGCCCC
>JAKUDI010000984.1:0-82549 GCA_022702515.1 Ilyophis sp. 1 JC-2022
ACTGCTTGCAAAGTGAGGGAACAGGGCACATAGTAGACAGGGGTCTGAGTGGAAAGGGAACAGGAAACAGGGATTGTATTTGGTCATTACATTACATTACATTCATTTAGCAGACGCTTTTATCCAAAGCGACGTACAGTAAGTGCATACAGAAAGGTCATCGAAGTAACTACAGAACAGATAAGAAAGCACATTCTTCCCAAACAGTAGCAGCTATCCCTAGTAATGAACACAATGCAGTTCAAAGTGAACTGGGTAAATCAGCTCTAATACAATTCTATTCTAACTATTATAAACTTGACTATCTTGAGTACACAGTTCAACAAGAGCACAAATCATGAGGTCCTAGATAAGTATTAGTCCAGGTGGAGTCTGAAAAGATGCGTTTTCAGGCCACGACGGAAAGTAGGCAGGGTTGGCATGGAACGTAGGGGAATGGGAAGTTCGTTCCACCACTGGGGAGCTAGGGTGGAAAAGCTCCGCAGTCGGGACGAGCGAGTGCCATTTACACGGAGGGGGGGAAGTGCAAGTCGCCCTGCAGTAGATGAGCGAAGCGGTCGAGCAGGGACATAGTTCTGGATCAAGTCCTGCAGGTAGACAGGGCCTGTCCTATTGGCTGCAGTGTAGGCCAGGGTCAGAACTTTGAACCTGATCCTGGCTGCAACTGGCAGCCAGTGGAGTGACCTCAACAGGGGGGTGACATGTGAAAATTTCGGGAGGTTGAACACAAGCCGGGCAGCTGCGTTCTGGATCAGTTGGAGAGGCAGGATGGCCTCTCATGGCCCTTGTGTCGCTATGGAGGACCTCCCTATCACTCAAAGTCTTTGCAGACCCCAGGGTGGCCATCTAAGCAATCCTGTTCCTTCCTCAGACTCTGTGTCTGACAAGGTGCAGCTGCTCGAGGACTGTGGGTTAGCTGAGCTCGACATTGAGGGTTGTGAAGTGTCAGATGATTGGAAGAGGAGGTTGGCTCAGCTTGTGTGGACTTAGCAGGATGTCTTCATCCAAGGACAAGCTAGACTGTGGTATTCACCTCTCTGATGATTGGCTTTCTGGTTACCCTACCACGGGTCCCTCCAGCACATTATCACAAACTGAGGGAGGTGCTCTCTGGGATGGAGATGAAAGGAATTATCAGTAAGTCCATCCGTGAATACGCCTCACCATTAGTTCTAGTTTGGAAAAAATCAGAAGACCTGAGGATATGCACTGATTTTCACTGGCTCAATTCCAAAACTATCAAGGATGCTCACCCGTTGCCTCACCAGGCTGATTGTCTTGACGCACTTGGTGGGAACGCCTTCTTCAGTTCCATAGATTTAACATCAGGATTCTACAACATTCTACACAGCCTTCACGACACCCTTGGGCCAATATGAGTATAACAGACCTCCCCAAGGCCTGTTCAACAGTCCGGCATCCTTTATGCGGACGATGCTCAGCATCTTCGGTGACCTCACCTTTTCCAGTCTCCTCTGTTATCTGGATGACCTTCTGGTGTTCGCCCCATCTGAGTAGGGAACGCTGAAGCGGTTAGAGGTGGTGTTCTCCCGTCTCAGAGCCAACAACATAAAGTTGTCACAGAACAAGTGTTACTTTCTCTGCAGGTCTGAGATTTCTGGGCCACATAGTGGACAGTAGCAGTGTCTCGGTTGACCAGGGGAAGCACTCCATCTCAGTGGAAAGTAAAATATTTCCTTGGCATGGTGCTGTATTACCAGCACTTTATCCCAGGCGCCGGTGCAGAAGAGCTGGAACTTTCCGTGAGCTTACCCCTTAGGATTGGACCACTGCCTGTGAGAAGGCGTTTGAGGACCTGAAAAGTGTTCTTCTCAACTGCGTGGTGTTGGCCCATCCAGACTTTGAAAGACTGATGCTCTCCACTGATGCTTCTCTGAATGGCCTGGGTGTGGTCCTGTCCCAAGTTCCTGCTGACGAGGAGAAAGCAAGGCTCTCAGTCATAGTCAAGCTAACTATCCTTCCCATTGACTGGAGTTCTTGGCTTTGAAATGGGCTGTATGTGTCAAGTTCAGTCATTAACTTACTAACTAACTCTAACTAACCCTGTTGTCCATTAGTGTCTCCAAATCTATCCAAATGGCTAAATTGTGCACTGCTCTAAATAAGAAAAATTGATACATTAAACTACAAATTAACAGTTTTGGCTCATAAAACTCATCTTTGCATCATTTTCAACTGGGAATTATTATATTGTCATCAGTATAGGTAAATCGGTAAATATCTATGGGTCAAAAACCCCTATGCAAAACATGTCATAAAATTGATAAAAAGTATTTTTCCTATTATAAAACATATACATTTGCTCCTTCTGATGGTTTAAGATAAAACCATTGATATCAAATTGTTACATACACCTAAATATGTAGCCTAATCATTCACTCTTGTACCTCAATAAAACATCACTTTTTCTTATACTCTACAGTATGTTTTTTCCTCTCCTCTCCCACCCGCTCGGCAGCATTCTTTGCACGGTGTCTTTGAAACTACAAAATTATGGAATTGATAAGCTGGTCTCTCAACGCAATTGACAAAATTATTTCAACAAGAAGCACTGGTTCGGGGGAACCTAATTTGCCCAGACGGGACTTTCGCTGCGGGCTACATAATGGATGCGTGGGAGAACTGGCGGGTTCTTTGCCTGGTGGTTCTCTCCGTGGAAGACGTGGAGGACGTCTACATATTTGGATTTATGATAGCAGGACAATTGCTTCTCGGACTGAGCGTTGCCCTGGTCTATCGGAAAATTAGAAAGATGGGAGCTATTCAAGAAGGCCAAAGGCTGCCCATGATGATTACCGAGGTGGGCAGAGCAGTGAGTACTCAGACTGTTGCGATATGTGATCTAAATCGCAAGATGGTTAACATTTTGGATGAAAGCACTGCTTTGCGTCAAGAAATGGTCAAATTGAGAGACCCAGTGAGTATAGAGGAGTAAACGAATTGGAATGCTGTTTTCCTCGCTATAACCCAAACATCTAATCTTGTTTTCGAAACCCCATCGCTTGTTGGCCTGTAAGGCCGCCTGCAGAAATCTCTCCCAGAAGACTCACATGCAAAGAGGCGTTCCTACACCTATCTTCCCTGGACTCCTGTTGTTTACTTCTGGACAGGGCATTCAAGGATATCTCCGTGGCAACCTGCTGTGTTATCGCGAAAAGACCTGCGGACTGGCTACATCGAGGTTATCTCCATGGCGACTTGCTGTGTTTCGTGAAAAGATTCTACGGACTTGAGTTATCAAGATTGCTGAGTGCCAGAATGTAACCTTCAGTCTTACGCACACATAAACACGGACTACTCACAGATATACACACTTGCACACACATGCATGCATTCACCCGCCTACGGACACATGGGTTTTTTTCCCCAGATCATATACCTTGCCTCCTAGAGACATGGTATATGATTAGTGTTTTTTGCCCGCTCCCCACCCCCACCCAGTAGCCCCCCCCCCTCTTTTTTCCTATGTTCTATGCATTTTCCTGTTGTAAAGCACTTTGAGCTGCATTCGTTGTATGAAAGGTGCTATATAAATAAAATACGTACTTACTTGTATATTTCTCAAACGGATTGTACCAGACAATAAATGACCACTGAATTTTGAAAGGAACATCTCGATGTGTAAAACCAATGGTAGGATTGTATATTTATTTCATATTTAGTAGCATATATTGCTAGGAGAATACATAGTAGAATGAGACAATACTTTCACATGTTTATTTTGCATTTGAGTGAGCAGGGCTTTTCACTGCTTTTCTGACATACAATCAGGCTATTGTTGGGTTTATCTTGTTGCGATGACCGAATTCAAATTTAATATAATGAATACATATATTTATGAACTGAAGCATAGATGCTATTGTCCAATATGTCATGCATGGGTAGGTATAGACTGGGTGGGGGGTTGCTTGTAAAATTGACTTGCGACGGAAAAATAGTGACACTTAGAAACACGTCACAGTAGAAATCGTCACGAATCATCTACTAATAAAGTTTGTGATTTCCACTAATAGTTTGGCTGCAGGAGCAACAAATGTCTCAGTTGAGCAACATGATGCAGCCGGCAGCATGACCACTAGGCATCTGCACAAGAGTTAAGGGTCATAAGTTCACTGCCTGGACTGATAACAACCCACTCATATACATCCTGACTAAACCAAAGCTTGACGCCTGTAAGCAGCGTTGGGTCTCCAAACTAGCTTTGTACTCATTTGAAATCAAACTGACCAGGCAGGCTGAATTTGGTGGCCGATTCTCTAAGTAGGGACCCGTTTGTGAGCCAGTGTCTACTGTCAGAGCCATACTCCGAGCTGCTGGAGCAGGTTTGTGAGGTGGAGAATAGGCGTGTGCACGATGCCTTTCATGTCACATTCTAGCCTCAATCAATGGTGAGCCCCTCTGTGACAGCTGCTGTCAATGTGTCCATGTCAGAGTATGATGTCTCCTCACTCCTCTCGTCTCTTGATGACTGGGACTCTGCTCCAAGGCAGTGTGCCGTATCTCTGGCTGACAATTTGACCCCTCCAGGCCTGGAAATGTTCCCATAACTGTCCCTTACTGACCTTCAGTCCCATCAGCAACAGGACCCTGTCATATCAAGGGTAATTCACTATGTCAGTAGGAAGCGTAGGCCCTCCAGGCATGAATGCTGTCATGGTGACCCAGTACATCCTGAGTCCTGAAACAGTGGGATGAGCTCACGCTCTTGAATGGTATCCTCTAATGAGTCACCAAGTACCCACTGACTAAAGACAAGAGATTCCAGTTTGCCCTGCCTGCCTGCATCTTTCAAGTCAGAGGCCTTGTCTGGTGTCCATGACCATGCTGGTCATAAAGGTCAGCCCGCACACTCTCGTTGTCCCGTCAGTGCTTCTTCTGGTACGATATGGAAAAGGATGCGCGTAACCATGTGAGGAACTGCCACAGATGTATTTTCAGTAAGAACCCAGAGCCAGCTGCAAGAGCCCCATTGAAGAGCATTAAGACCTTTGCCCCTATGGAACTTGTGTGTATTGACTTTTGGTCAGCTGAGGACAGTAATAACATGTCTGCTGATGTGCTTGTGATCACTGATCACGTCACGAAGTTAGCACATGCGTTTCCCTGCCAGGACCAAACAGCGAAGAGAGTAATAAAGAAGCTTTGGGACAATTTTTTCTGCGTCTACGGCTTCCCTCAGCGTCTCCACTCTGACCAGGAGAAAAACTTTGAGAGTGAGCTGATTACTAAGCTTCTGGAGTTAGCTGGTGTTCGCAAGTCCCACACTTCACCTTACCACCCCATGGGGAATGGGGGTACAGAGAGATTTAATAGCACCCTGGGCAACATGTTGAGGTCTCTGCCCTCCAGATCAAAGCAGAAGTGCCCACAGATGATCCAGTCCATGACGATTGTATATAATTGCACTGTGCATGAGACAACAGGATTTGCACCATTCTATTTGATGTTTGGGAGGGTCTCTAGGCTGCCAGTTGACCTTCTGTTCAGAAACAGCCTCCATGACGAGACTGTGTGTGACTATGATGCATATGTGAAATCTCTGGTGAGTGACCTGCACTCTGCCATGCTCCTGGCCCAGAAAAACAGTGCTGTTGGACAGAGACATCAGTCAGATCAGTACAACAAAAAGGTCAAAGGGCTGCCCCTTTCTCTCGGTGACCGAGTACTTTTTGCAAACAATGACACCAGAGGGATATGCAAGCTTTCTGATGAATGGCAGCCTGCTGTCTACACTGTGGTGACCTTAAAGCCTGCTCTCCATATCTATCGAACCTATCGAACCAGAGATGGGGATGGAAATGAGGATGTGGTACATCGCAACTTACTACTCCAGGTCAACTTCCTGCCTGTTGATCACTCATTGATCAAGGATGCAGCCCCTGTCTCCCTGCCTGCTGGTAGTATAGCCAGTGTCTCTCCAGCATCTCACCTACATGTAACTGAGATGTTGGATACAGCAGTGGAAACAGTTGGGACCTCCTCGGCTGATTCCTCACCCATGTCAGTCAACTTGATGATGACCGTACTGCTGCATGGATCCGTCAGCAGTCCTGTGATACTGATGATGCTGGCTCTGTTGAACCGCCTGTGCCTCCGATGACCTCTCCTCCTTCTGATGAGTTGGTGGTGACTGGTGCGGGTGCTGGTGCTCCCTCAAATCCCTCCCCTGCATCATGCCCCTCCCCTGTTTATTCTGATCAGCCTCAGGGCTCCAGTGTGAGTCATCACCTAACCTCACAGTTTGGTATAGTTATTAAGCCAGTTTATAGATTAATTGAGTCTATGACACAACTTGAGACAATCATTGGTGTTGACCAAAAACAATCAGCAGTTATTCATGTTTAATTACACTTGTTACATTATTTAACCAAGCTGTAACTAGGGTTTTCATTGTGCTGGCTGTAAATCTGAAATTTGACATTTTATTTTTGAGATATTTGTCCACCTTGACTGAGGCCTAGGTACGTGTGGTGTATAAGGCACCTCATCTTGTCAACAGAGTATTGTGAGATTTTGCTAGGCACTAACCTTTTTTATAGGTAGTAAGTATTGCTGACGTATTCCAGGGGGGGTGAGTGTAACAGAGTCATTGATTATCTGTGTATAATTTCACTCAATCTGTCAGTTATGTTGTTGCCTGACTGTACAGCTTTCCTTTAAGCCCACTGGACTATGAGGTAAGAGCTCCCCTTCCTGCACTCCCCCTTCTTGCGCTTACCCTTAAACTCCAACTTCCTCCTTTACCTCTTTAATATTTTCCCTTGGGAAGAGGTGGGTGGCGTGTTTCACTCTTTTTTATAATCTTGATTCATTTAACTATTTATGGTCATCTAAATTACGTATTTTGTTCATCCATGGCACGATATAGTGGACATGCACCTGTCAATCAATAAAAGTTAACATATTTTGCATTAAAGAACATTTCTATTCATTTTTATTATAACAATTGGCTAGCTAGCAATCCAGAAAGACATTGTGTTAGCTAACATTACTATTCATTTTATCTTTAGCCGCTTGGACTACTGTAATGCACTTTTTACTGGCCTGCCTAAGAAGTCTATTGATAAACTCCAAGTTATCCAGAATGCTGCTGCTAGAATTTTAACAAAAACCAAAAAAAGAGAACATATTACACTCGTCCTTGCTGCTCTGCACTGGCTTCCAGTTTCTTTAAGAATCGATTTTAAAGTCTTGTTACTTGTATATAAAGCTTTAAATGGTCTAACACCTTTTTATATCAATAGCCTATCACCTTATGTACCAACTCGAGCACTTAGATCATCCACAGCGGGCTTACTTAATGTACCTGTGGTGAAACAGAAAAAAAGTGGTGAGAGTGCCTTCTGCTATTATGCACCAAAATTCTGGAACACTCTCCCACAAAACATTAGAATAGCAGATTCAGTTGGTCATTTTAAAACCTTCCTTTTTAATTTGGCTTTCAATAAATTTTTTATTCTCCTCATTGATACTTTTTCATATTTTTATTTTATTTTATTACATTTTTATTGTTATCTTTTATTTTACTTATTTATTTATCTTACTCATTACTCATTGACTATTTTATTTTATATTATTTTATTCATGTTTCCATTTCAATATACATTGTTTTATTTTTCTAGTTTATATAACTGATTATGATTGCTGTGCTTTTCCCTGTTTTTTGCCTTTGTTTTAATTTTTTCTGCTAAGCACTTTGAGCTGCAGTCTGTATGAAAGGTGCTATACAAATAAAGTTATTATTATTATTATAATTATTATTATAACGATCGGCTAGCTAGCAATCCAGCATGACATTGTGTGAGCTAACTTCTTCCTCCCACCTTCCCTTTTCTAATTACCCGGTGAAGGAATTGGACTCTTGTGGGCAGTATTTTATGTGGATGCTGTGTATAATCGTTCTTTTACTGTCAGGTATGTCCATGATTTTCATTTAGAGTTTTGTATCATTTTGCTTTGCTATCCATGTTTTGTCTCACGTTGCTATGTTTGCTATTAAACTACAGTGGCTATAGGCTAGTGAGAGCCCTTTAATATTTTCCCTTGGGAAAAGAAATTGGACTCTTCTGGGCAATATTTGATATGGATGCTGTGTATTTTCATTCTTTTACTGTCAGTCGGAGAATAAACTATTTGAAGAACAAAAGTGACCTGTCATTCATTTCCACCAGCCGCAACACAACGCAGAAGCTACACCAGTTACACTTGCACCACAATGTCATAACTCTTCTGACCTTAGCAAGAAACCGAGAAACACATCTGGTGTGACTGATATCTGAACTGACAGCTACTATATGTTACAGCAGGAAAAATGCTCTCTTTTGTGGTCTTTGATCAGCTTCAACTTGTTCAGAACGGCGCAGCATGTGTTTTAACCAGAACCAAGAAAAGAGCACACATTACGCCAGTACTGAAGTCATTGCACTGGTTGCCCTGTGAATTTTAGAATAGATTTTTAAAAAATTTATTTCATAACGTATTTATTTCCACTCACATGTATTTCAAGGCGTATTTATTTAAAGGCGTAAGGTCTATTTATTTCAAAGCGTATTTATTTCAATACGACTCAGCCTGTCATTCAACATGAAAAGGGCAGAGCCAGCTATGATCATTGGTTGCTCAGTCCATAGATATAAAACACGAGATACCACTCAGATTTCTATGCGGCCGCCTTATTCGGCAGTCAATATCAGATGCCAGGGTTCAAAATGAATGGGGGCTTAGGGCAAAAATGCCCTCGAAAATCGTAGGCTATTGCAGAGTGAAGTTATATTTTGATGAAATGAACGTGAAACAAGCAACCAATTGAAAAGCGCTGTTTGTTGAGGTAGGCCTATGCTACATCGCCTATTACTGTACTGACTCTCCAGAGTGCCAGCTGTCAATAAGACAGTTCGCTAGAGGTGATGTTGACTCCACGAAACTGACAAGTTTGTAATAGCTACCAATTAAACCCAAAACCCACGCAGAATTAAACATCACGCCTGTGTCAATTTTTTGTTGTTTTGGCTCTGTACTCCAGAATATTGGATTTGAAATGGAACAGTGACTATGAGGTTAAAGTGCAGTTATAATTTGAGAATTTTTACATCCATATTGGGTGAACAATGTAGCAATTGTAGCCCTTTTTATACACAAACCCCCCCCCCCCCCCCCCCATTGTTGTTTAGGGGACGAAAATGAATTGGACAAATAAACATAAACTTGAATAAAGTCATCATATTTCATATTTGGTTGCATATCCTAAATTAATATCCTAAATTAAGTTGCATATCCTAAATTAAGTTTGTAAATGTGAATTTAATGATTAAATAAAATGAAATAAAGTATTTTTGATGGCATTGATTGAGTTGTATTTATTTATTTTTTAAACGATCGGGAGCTTTTTCATCATAACATGTCAGTGCCTCTGAAATGCAAAAAAAGGTTACGTTAATTTTGTACGCTGGCAGATGCAGACTTCCCTGATAAATATATATATATATAGATATAACTTGCTTAATTCTCAACTAGGCTAATTTTTGTAAAATTTTACTTATATATATAAATGAGAGAAATGTATGCATAACACAGGTTACCTTATTTACAAATTTCCTAGAACAGCTAGCCTATCTGTAAAACGCCCTTTTAATTATAGCCTACAGGAGTTGTCAAAATGTCTGGGTTTAAAAAAAAAATTATTTATAATTTCCGAGAAATATGAATAGGCTATAATTGGGATGTCAACTACTAGCCTACCACGAGGGGGGCACTGTAGATCGGGTAAGCGTAATTAACAAGAGGTAATAATGAACGCAAACCCATAGTTTTCATATACCAGGACATCGCATTCTGCAGAATATAGCCCAGCTATAATTACAAAATGAGCTGGAATTCTTAGACGTTTACACGTTTAGGTACCTTTTACCAACTTGTAGCCTACGAAATGATTCCTCATGCTCCCTGAACCACTTTTTCACAATTTGAGCCTGATGAATCTTGGCATTGTCATCCTGAAATATGCCCATTGATGGGATAACCTGGTCATTCAGTACATTCAGGTACTCAGCTGACTTAATTTTATTTCTGCATAATGTTGCTGAGCGTAGACCTGACCAATTGAAGCAACCCCAGATCATAACACTACCTCCAGAGGCTTGTACAGTGGGCAATATGAATGACGGGTGCAACAGCAACTTTTTTTTTGGCCAGGCAGTGTAATTAAAAGGGCGTTTTACAAATAGGCTAGCTGTTCTGGAAAATTTGTAAATAAGGTAACCAGACATTTCTCACGTTTATAACAAGTCAAATTTAATGAAAATTTGCCTTGTTGAGAAGCAAGTTACAATAGGCTATATTTTATTGAGGGAAGTCTGCATCTGCTGTCAATACAATACCAAAATATGCTGATGTTGACTGCCTAATATGGCTGCCGTGCAGAAATCTGAGCGGTATCTAGTGTTTTATATCTATGGACTGAGCAACCAATGATCATAGCTGACCCTACCCCTTTCATATTGACTGACAGGCTGAGTCATTTTAAAATAAATACCCCATGAAATAAATACGCCTTGAAATAAATACGCCGTAAAATAAATACGCCTTGAAATAAATATGCTGTGAAATAAATAGACCCTACACCTTGAAATAAATACGTCATAAAATAAATAAAAGAGACGTAAAATAATAAATAGATTGGCCTATTTATTTATTTATTTAATTAATTGCTTATTTATTTATTTCATTTTGTCACATTTGGTCTTCCATACTTTATGGCTTAGCACCAGAATACATAACTGACTTTCTAGTAAGATATCAGCCCCAACGTTCTCTCAGATCCCTGTCTGTACACATTCGGATTGCGACAAATTATGCAAAAACATACGTCATATTACGTGGGAAATAGTTTTATGTGATCTGAAAAATCACATTTAAACCCTAAACTATGCATACTTCGGCCAAAATTGCAATGTTTTGACTTGAACCAGTAGGAAACACAATTGAAAAGCTCAAGGATATGAAAAGCTCAAAAACACGAAACATATCCTTGTGGGCCTTTAATTGACTTGTATTTTTTTATTTATTATTGAATTTATTTGTTTTTATGTCTTATTTTATTTATTTATGTATTCCTTAAATTCTACCTACAGCTCTGTTTTATATGTTCCTGTTTTTATTTAAAGTTTTATATTGTTTTATTATTTTAAACTGGTGTTTTATTTGATCTATTTTTTCCCTGATTATTTTATCCGCTATAATTGTTTTTATTATTCTATAAAAATTACCTCTATTATTGTGTTTTACGAGTTGTCTTTCTCTGTATGCACTTTGGGCTGCAAAACATTGTATGAAAGGTGCTGTATAAATAAAGTTTACTATTATTCATTGCGTGACCGCTTATTTCCGTACTTGATATGCGCACTAACTAGTACGCACATATGCAATTTGAGACACAACCACACTCTCTCTCTCTGACACTCACACACACTCACGGTTCATGTTGATCTGCTGACTCAGCTCGATCAGCTCCATCTCTGTGGGCATGTATCCCATGGTCCTCATGCAGTTCCCCAGGTCCTTACAACCAATGAAACCATCTTTATCCTTATCAAACTCTTTAAAGGCCTCCTGCAATTCTATCCAGGGAGAGGGTCAAAGAGGGAGGAGATAAAATTGTTACTATTTTGCTTTGTTTTAATTGGTAAATGGAATAGTTGAGATTGAAAGACATCTATAACCCTAACATTGATAATGATGATAATGATGATTATGATGACAATGAAAAGAAAGTGATAAATTCTACAGCGAAGGTCTCTGGTGACACAAAGTTCCACATCGTAGACACCCACCCACACTTACAGTAAAATATTTAGTTCAATTCAACTAAAATGTTAAAAGTCTAAAATGTACTCTATTATAGCTTATTTAACGCTGAACATTCTACTGCACACATACACGCAAACATAAAACTTAAAGACTCACCATCCATCTCCTCTGGTCTTAGCTCTCTGTCCTGTTAAAAAAAATTGTGAATAAGTCCCCTAAATATGTACCATGTAAAATATCACCTGATAGTTTTCCTGTACAGAAATAATGCCATATTTTATATGCAATGGTGCAAATTAATTATGTTTAGTTAAAATACAAATCCTAAAAACATACAGATTACATCTGTAACAAGCCATAAGAAGAAAAAACCTAAAGCCATAAAAAGATACCATTACCTGAACTAGAACAAAAGGTATGAATGTTAAGGGGTGGGGATGGCAGGGGAACCAAAATGCAGTTTGAAGACGTGGGTCCACAGGTTGTGTTTGAAGAACAATTCTGCTGTCAGTACCAGTGGAAGTTCAGCCCACTCCATCAATGGGGAGGGAGGGGCAATAAAGACAGGCATTATGACTGGGAGGAGTGACTATGGAATAGAGAATAGCCAGTCTCCCCGAGGTTGAGGTTGTCATTACTGCAACATAATCTCCATACTCACATACTGTATGTGACTACTGCAACACACATAAGGCCAGATTAAAAGTTGAGATAATCACGCGGAAATTCCGCTTAGCTTAAAGGGGTAATAAACACAGAGGTCTGTCTCCGCCCACTTCACAATTTCAAAAGACGCAAATTGGGCGATAGACCCATTCGGTAATGGATCATAATCACGTAGGCGGAGCCAGCAAGGGAGGAAATAGTTTGAAATTAAAGGGTTAACGTTAATTTGCGCAGTTTTAATACCCATCAATCAAGAAGAGGGTGAGATGGGGCGTTGACTTGCTCACGTGGGAAAAAGATTTTTACCTTTTTTTCACATCACAGATAGGGGCGTGGCTCAAACTAAACTTTTCACTTTGGGTTGCAGCGAATGCCTCTTTTTTGGCACAAAAGGTGGTGGCACAGCTTAATTACATTTTTTGTTTTTTTTTAACAATAGGATATATGTGATTTATAAAATGGAGACAAAATACTTGGCTTTATAACTGAAAATACGTGATTTAGTGTTTATTATCCCTTTTTATTACCCGCTATTTGTGATTCAGACTTTTGACTTATGTGCTGTTTTAAGCATCTCTCCAGTATATACGCGCAGGGTGGAGATTTGATGAACTGTTTGGGAAAAAAAGGTGGTTTATGTTTAGTGCTGCTAATAAATGATTATAAAAATACAGCATCTTTTGCATAAATGGATATTAGAATGAGCGCATGTTCTTTGAACGTAATATCCTTTGACTAGCCTACTTGCAATTATATGATAAAAGTATATAAACTATATCTTAAAAAATATATAAAAGTAGGCTATGATTGACTGTCTGGTGTATCATACCAGACCAATATTAGATAGATTAATTGATAGACAGGGCGCTGCTCTTGTAGTGACCAGCAGCTGGTGTCGGTCTCTGCTCAGTTTGTTTGTTGCAACTCTGCTAAGTTTGTTTTGTGTAGTGTTTTACCAAGTTTTATGAATTGCATATTGTACAGGCTATTGTCTATTGCGATATTGCGATTACTTTTTACTTTTTTTTTTACTGTGTTACTGCGTTTGGTATAAAAAGTTTATTTTGCTATCCCCTGATGCCCACAGCATAATACTTGGTGACTTTAACCACTGTAATATCAAAATAGTCATGAACTATTTTTATCAATACATCACTTGCCTAACAAAGAAAAATAAGACTTTGGACTTATGCGATGGATCTGTCAAAGGGGCTTATAAATCTACAGCTTAGCCCCCACTCGGGTCTTCTGACCACAGCACTATCCTTCTCACTCCTATCTACAAGTCACAATTGAAGAGGGGGAGGGTGCTATCTAGAGAGGTCAAGGTTTGGACTGAGGAGGCTATTTGGGAGTTGAATGGATGTTTTGATTGTACGGAACTCGTGTTCAGATGTTGATGAATTAGCTGATGCTGTGAGGGATCTCCATGTCAGAGACACGGAGGAAATATTGGAGGTCCAGATGCGATAGCTGCGAAATCTTAAAGTGTTCCAGAGAACACCACTGAGACGGACAATGATCCGTAGAGGACAAAATTAAATAAAAGAACACAAACCTCGCGATAAAAACGAGAAACTCGATCTCCGCGCAAAAACAAAGAAATAAGCAATAACGCTTATCTAACTCCCGTTTGTGGAGCGAAACAAAAGAAAGAACAGAGAACTCAAAAGACCCCAAATACTTTGGGTGAGGCACTTGTAGGTTTGAGTAGAAAACAAAAGAAACGAAAACCTCTGCTCTGAAATAAGAGCGTAAAAGAGAACTTGCTTTCTTTCTAAGGTTATACTGCTAACAAGTCCCGCGTTGATAAGCAAAGCGGTCGATAGCAGCACAACTTCCTATACCCTTTTTACCGGCTCGAATGTTATGTGAAATAACATGGAAGCAACGAGAGGCAGGAAGCGGGGTATAAATAGTGAGCGGAAATAAATGACAGGTGAACTCATTAATGATGAGGCGAAAGCAAAACCCGTAGCGGAACACAGGAAAATCCGATAGATTACCGGTAAACGACAAAAAAGAATAAAGAGACGCTGAGATAAGGGAAGAAAGGCAAGATCCATGACAGGACCCCCCCTCTAAGGAACGGCACCGGACGCTTCCACAACCTTATCTCTGTGGAAGTCGGTGATTAACTGAGGGTCCAGGATGTTTCTCGATGGAACCCAGCAACGTTCCTCCGGACCGTAGCCCTCCCAGTCTACAAGGAACTGCCACGCTTTGCCCACACGTCTCTCGGCCACAATGCGGCGAACGGTATAAGCCGGACCCCCTTCTATGAGTCGGAGAGGCGGAGGTGGTCTCTCAACCGGGGCGAGGGGGCTGACGAGTACCGGTTTCAGACGGGAGACGTGAAACGTGGGGTGGATGTGCATCGAGCGTGGCACTTACAGTCGAAATGTGACTGGGTTGATTTTTCTTAGAATTTTGAAAGGACCCACAAAACGAGGGGCGAGTTTGCGGGACTCGACCCGCAGCGGAAGGTTACGAGTAGTAAGCCAAATCCGCTGTCCAACTCTATAGGATGGTGCAGCTCGACGATGCCTATCAGCCGTGGCTTTTTGTTTTGGAGACGAACGCACTTGTCTCCAAACCGACCGACACCGCCGAACGAAAGATCCTGCGGAGGGCACCTCCACCTCCCTCTCAAGCTCAGGAAAAAGAGGTGGTTGATAAAATTAAATCTTAAAAAGAACAGCACCCACCAAGCTTGCCGTGAGTTACGCCTCTTAGCCAGCTGAACATACTCCAGATTCTTATAGTCTGTCTATACCGTAAACGGATGTTCCGCTCCTTCGAGCCAACGGCGCCACTCCTCCAAAGCCAACTTGACCGCAAGCAATTCTCGATCCCCCACGTCATAATTCCTCTCTGCCGATGTTAGGGCGCGAGAGAAATAAACGCAGGGGTGCATCTTGTGGTCAAGTGGCGAACATTGGGACAGAATGGCTCCGGCGCCTAGCTCGGAGGCGTCAACCTCTACCACAAAGGGAAGGGAGGGGTTAGGTGTAACCAGGATGGGTTCGGAAGTGAATCTTCTCTTTAATTCCGAGAATGCTGCCCCTGCCTTGGAATTCCATTGGAACTGGCCACCAAGGTTTTTCTTTGTAAGCGCAGTAATCGGCGCTGCTACCGCACTAAAATTGCGAATAAATTGCCAATAAAAATTAGCAAAACCTAAAAAACGTTGTACCTGTTTTACGGAAGATGGCGTGGGCCAGTTTTTTACAGCGGAAACCTTTTCCGGATCCATCTGTACCTTACGCTCTCTAACAATGAAACCCAAAAATTAAACAGAGCCAGTGTGAAAGACGCACTTCTCTGCTTTTACAAATAATTGGGCTTTGAGAAGAGCAGAAAGAACCTGACGAACGTGACCGACGTGTGGTAAGATCGGGCGAAAATATTAAAATATCGTCAAGATAAACAAAGATGAATCTCTCCAGCATCTCCCTCAGCACATCGTTAATTAACGCCTGAAACACAGAGGGGGCGCTAGTGAGCCCGAACGGCATGACGAGATATTCGTAGTGGCCGCTGTGCGTGTTAAAAGCGGTCTTCCATTCGTCGCCTTCGCGAATGCGAACGAGGTTATAGGCGTTACGTAGGTCCAGCTTCGTGAAGACAGACGCCCCCTGAAGACGCTCGAAGGCGGAGTTCATAAGGGGAAGGGGGTACCTGTTCTTCACAGTTATGTCATTTAGGGACCTGTAATCAATACAGGGTCTGAGACCTCAGTCTTTCTTTTTTTTTTTTAAAAACCCGCCCCTGCAGGCGAGGTGGAAGGTCTAATGGACCCATTAACTAAAGCCTCCTCAATGTATTTATGCATAGCTGCGCTCTCAGGGATAGATAAAGAATAAAGAGACCCTCTAGAGGGGGTAGTGCCCGGGTATAGCTCTATAGCGCAGTCATATTGTCTGTGAGGTGGTAGTGAAGTGGAACGTTGTTTGCTAAATGTCTCCGCAAGATCGACGTACTGTTTGGGAACATTAGCGGGCAGCTGGAATTCGAGTGCCCCTCCCACTTCAACACCCTCAGTGTCCGAGACAGAGTGAATTTCCCAATCAATCTCTGAATCGGACGTTAACTCCTGCCACGCAGGAGGTTGCTCTGCAGAATGATCCCAGTCTAAACTCTCCTCTCCATTCTCGCAGGGAACATGAGAAGACTCCTGTTTAAAGGAACCATTCTCCTCCTCACTCTCTGAGTCAGACTCGGCATAACCCTCACCCCCTCCTCCCAACAGAAAAGGACTGGCGACATAACAGTGGCGTTTGCATTTGGGACCCCATTGATGAATAACGGAACCCGCCCCACCCCCAATTCATGTGTGGGATATAGCGAGTAAGCCAGGAATGACCCAAAACCAGCGGACAAGCTGGGGACTCCACAAAAAAAACTGAATCTCCTCCGTATGATTCTGATACGGAACGCACATGCGTATGGCGGTGGTAACCCGGGAGATAGTGCCAGTGCCTAAGGGGCGGCCGTCCAAAGCCGTAACCAGGCGAGGAAGAGAAAGAGGGTGGGTGGGGATCTTGTGGGATTTAACCCAATTGGAATCGACGAGGCATTCAACTGCCTCGGAATCAATAAACGCATTGCAGTGAATCTGGCGGTCATTCCAGCGTAAATAAACCGACAGGAAGGTCCGAGGGTAATTTAAATCTAGTCCCGCTAGGCGACTCGGTTCCCCTAGCGAGACCCTTCTTTTCCCGACAGTTTGGGACAGTGGTCCTTTAAATGGCCCCTCCTCTTGCAATACCTACACCACCACTCACGAGACTTAGCATCCCCTGTTTCGCGCATGGAGGAACTATCGACCTGCATGGACTCCTCCTGCTCAATGGGAGCTACAAACGGAATGTGAGCCGGCGCTGACGTGTGGGAGGAAGAGTAACGAGTTGGGTGATGTTTAAAACCCTTATAAGCCCTCTGCTTCTCTCTCTCTCTAAACCGGTTATCTAAACGAATGGCCGTAGATACCAGAGCCTCGAATGTAGCGGGTGGTTCGATACCCGCAATGGCGTCTTTTATGGGTTCCGATAGGGCGTTCAGGAACAGTGCACAAAGAGGCTCATCGGCCCATCCTGTCACCCCGGCAAGAGCACGGAAAATAATAGCAAAGGCAGCCACGGTGTCAGTGCCCTGACGAAGACGGGTCAAACGCATGGCAGCTTCCTTGCCAGAAACGTCTTGATCGAACACTGACACCATCTCCGCCATAAGCCGCTCTGTGTTACTTACGATGGGTGAATTAGCCCTGATAAGTGGGTTGGCCCATGCGAGAGCATTACCGGTTAAGAGAGAGAGAATGAAGGCTACTCTGGATTCTTGTGCATGGAACCGCGAGGGCTGTATTTTTTTTTTAAATTAAGCACTGCGTTAAAAACCCCTGACACTTTCCCGACTCCCTGCTATACCGCAGCGGGAGCTGGAGTTTCGGTTCCCTAGCATCAGGTGGAAATGCTTGCTGTGAATGTTGTAGGGCGCGAATACTCTCTCTCCAGGGCTGGGGCTGCCTCCTGAGTGGCTATGACCACTTTAAGATTAGCAACTATCGCTGGAACCTCCCCTGTAGCTTCCATGTTCTGTGAGGGATCTCCATGTCAGAGACACGGAGGAAATATTGGAGGTCCAGATGCGATAGCTGCGAAATCTTAAAGTGTTCCAGAGAACACCACTGAGACGGACAATGATCTGTAGGAGGAGAAAATAAAATAAAAGAACACAAACCTCGCGATAAAAACGAGGAACTCGATCTCCGAGCAAAAACAAAGAAATAAGCAATAACGCTTATCTAACTCCCGTTTGTGGAGCGAAACAAAAGAAAGAACAGAGAACTCAAAAGACCCCAAATACTTTGGGTGAGGCACTTGTAGGTTTGAGTAGAAAACAAAAGAAACGAAAACCTCCGATCTGAAATAAGAGCGTAAAAGAGAACTTGCTTTCTTTCTAAGGTTGTACTGCTAACAAGTCCCGCGTTGATAAGCAAAGCGGTCGATAGCAGCACAACTTCCTATACCCTTTTTACCGGCTCGAATGTTACGTGAAATAACATGGAAGCAACGAGAGAGGCAGGAAGCAGGGTATAAATAGTGAGCGGAAATAAATGACAGGTGAACTCACTAATGACGAGGCGAAAGCAAAACCAGTAGCGGAACACAGGAAAGTCCGATAGATTACCGGTAAACAACAAAAAAGAATAAAGAGAGGCGGGTGTTAAAAAAGGGAGGTTAGATCAGAAATTAAGCTAAGATCCAGTACAAGAAAAAATAGAATATAAATTTAAAAGCAACAATCTGAAGGCAGCGTGGGATGGGATGAGAACTATGTCACCAGAAAAATTTGAGCATTTTAAAACTCATTTGCTGCATTTCTACACAACCTCACACAGGACATTTTCTAAAAGAAAGTGTTTAATTTATGAACATTTTGAAGATTAACATTTTTTTTTTTCAAAGCCCTAGATGAGATTTGAGATGCTTTCATATAGCTATATAAGTATAGGCTAATCAGTACATTAGTGGATAGGATAATTTTATAACAATTTAAACCCACCTCCCTCATCTTATAGGAGGTCAAATTTATATATGCCCAATAATACCAAATCATTACCTAATCTTATATGGAAACAAGTATATTAAAGATGAGCTATATTTCTTCATCATTTCAGTCTCTTTGTGCTATTTTCCATTTGCATGTGAAACTACGTTACTGTAACTGCCTCATCATTTTCAATTTTAATTTATATTTTAGCCATACCCCACCCCCTCCCTTATGGAGGACAACTTTATCAATGCCCAATTAAATCAAAATATTATAGAATGTTACTTATTCTTTATTACTTATTCCTTCATCATTTCAGTCTCTTTGTGCTATTTTCGATTCACAAGTGAAACTAAGGTACTGTAATTGGCTCAGCATTTCATTTATATACAGTATATATTAAACATTACAGGCATTTAGCAGACGCTCTTATCCAGAGCGACTTACACAACTTCAAGCATATATATATATATATACTGTATATAATTTTTTAATATAGCCTATATTTTATGCCTGAGACGCCGGGGGGCTTGCCTCTCTTGACAGCTGCCGTTTTGCCGTGAGAGTGATAGAGAACGTAAGAGAGAGAGAGAGAGAGATATGATAGTGTATTTTAATCTATGTGAAGTATTCCAAATTTTGAGAAAAGTATAGGCTGACTAGCCAACACACAGCAGTAGGCTAGTTAACACACACACACAGCTAATGCAATGCTGCAGATGATTCGCTGAATCGCAGCTATAACCTGAACAAAAAGCTATAACTAGGCTAGATGCAACATGTAATCAATCTATTTAAAATGGAATCTCCCAGATGGAGACTCTCGCCACTATCCTCAACTCACTATCCTCAACTCAACTCACTATCCTCAACTCCTAGAGTAAGCTAGGCTAGCGAATATTATATCCTAAGCAATGCGTAACAGTTCGTTATCAAGAAGAGACAGCACAGCATAGATTGATCAAAGAAAGTGACCTCTCTCTCGCTGCGTCTCCATGTGTTATTATATGGCCAAACCAACCAATCAGATATTACAGAAATGTATTATTTCAGTGTGGCATTTTTATGATT
Source organism: Ilyophis sp. 1 JC-2022 (assembly GCA_022702515.1). Classification (NCBI taxonomy): domain Eukaryota; kingdom Metazoa; phylum Chordata; class Actinopteri; order Anguilliformes; family Synaphobranchidae; genus Ilyophis; species Ilyophis sp. 1 JC-2022. The sequence continues at coordinate 20,119 of JAKUDI010000984.1, forward strand.
GGCCGAATCGTATGTAGCTCTGATAGCCTACTGACGGCGCTACGGGTGTCAACTTCATATTGTCTGATTAAATTTTCTTTGGATTTCGCTTTTGGGGGGCAGGTGGAAAATTTGGGGGGGGGTTTCATCTGCTTTTAATACAATACAACCACATGTTTTAGCCAACAAACTGCTGACCTCAATCAAGGTCCCAGAGTCTGGAGGAAGAGTGGAGAGGCACAGAATCCACGTTGCTTGAAGTCCAGTGTGAAGTTTCCACAGTCAGTGATGATTTGGGGTGCCATGTCCACTGTGTTTTCTGAAGTCCACAGTCAACGCAGCCATCTACCAGGAAATTTTAGAGCACTTCATGCTTCCTTCTGCTGACAAGCTTTATGGAGATGCTGATTTCATTTTCCAGCAGGACTTGCCCACACTGCCAAAAGTACCAAAAGCTGGTTCAACGACCATGGTATTACTGTGCTTGATTGGCCAGCAAACTCGCCTGACCTGAACCCCATAGAGAATCTATGGGGTATTGTCAAGAGGAAGATGAGAGACACCAGACCCAACAATGCAGACGACCTGAAGGCCGCTATCAAAGCAACCTGGGCTTCCATTACACCTCAGCAGTGCCACAGGCTGATCGCCTCCATGCCACGCCGCATTGATGCAGTAATTCATGCAAAAGGAGCTCCAACCAAGTATTGAGTGCATAGAAATGAACATACTTTTCAGAAGGCTGACATTTCTGTTTAAAATATCCTTTTTTATTGATCTTATGTAATATTCAAATTTTCTGAGACACTGAATTTGGGTTTTCATTAGCTGTAAGCCATAATCATCAAAATTACAAGAAATAAAGGCTTGAAATATTTCACTCTATGTGTAATGAATCTATATAATATATGAGTTTCACTTTCTGACTTGAGTGACAAAAAATATTGAACTTTTTCACGATATTCAAATTTTTTGAGCTGCACCTGTATTCAGGATCTTGGAAGGTGTTTCTTGCTGCTGTGATAGTAAACAATTTTTTTGGTGAGTAAAAACTTGAATTAACTCTCAAATATGTTTAAATCAGTGGCGGCCGGCCTATAGAGGGCGCTGGGGCGCCGCCCCCCCCTCCCCCACATACAAATTTAAAAAAAAGTTTAAAAAAATATATTATTTTTTATTATTATTTAATTTTTTTAGTAGCTTAAAATTATTATTTTGTATTATTATTTTTTATTATTATTTAATTTTTTAGTAGCTTAAACATGTTATATGTTGGCCTTGCGTTGTCTAAAGTTTAATACATTACATATGCATGTTCAGGGGACTGCGGGGCGCCGGTAATGTTATGGTGAATCAGAGCACTCATTCATTTTCAGGCGAGCCCCCTCATTCTGCTGCCTGATTCGCGGCCAAAAAAGGAGGTCCCCGGACGCAGGCCTGTGCGCCCCGGACTATCCTACCCTTTTCTGATTAGTCCTCATGGTTTATGATATTATTTGATTGGATTTAAGGCATGTTTATCACGCCCAGCCGGCATCTAGCAGGATATCACTGCGAGTGCGCAAGTACTACGGATAGGTTCAGTCGGCTGCTACTCAACTCATTCATTCAAGTAGACCTAGAGTAGACCAAGCGAGAGAGATAATTCGAAATGGCTTCTTCAAGTGGAACAGAAAGCAAAGAAAATTCGGTTATTTCTTTGCAAAAAGAACCTTTCTCAAGGCGTTCATTGGAAGAAAAGAAAAGAGTAAAGGAACTTGGACCAGAGCGACCAGATTTGCACATTCAACAGCAAACAAGTGATCGCGGTCGGGCTTATATACCCGGGGCTTCTCTCGCTCGTGTTATGACAAACGGAGTTGGCTAGCTGGATGTGCTGTGAGTCATGCGTTCTATTGCTTTCCCTGGGGTACGAGACCTAAAGGCTACAGAATTGGCATTAGAAACAATCAACCTAATTTTATGCGCATTTTCAAGTATCGCATCAGAAAAGGTTGATGGAAACGGCAAAATTCGAAAAAACTTACTCTAATTCGCAAAAAAGTTTATACGCTCGCTTGAGGTGGTTTTTGTCTTTTGCGAAAAAGAGTTAATGCGCAAAACGGTAGATGGAAACACATTTGCCGAATAAGTTCTGACGTAGCGAACATTGAACTCACGTGACTGATCAGCCGTTTCCGCTGTCGGCGTCTTTCCGGATATCAATTCGGCCAATATTAGTTGAATTGAAAGGACAATTACAACTTGCCCAGCTGAAACTAATTCCTGCAGACCTTTCCATTTTATTGCCAAGCGTTATGTTCTCCACGTGGGTATGTTACCAAGGCAACTGGTTTTGTTTACGATATGCAACCTCTACTTCTTCGCTCCAACTCAGTTGGTGGAAACGCACCTAATTCGCATTTTCTTTTTTTTTCTTTTTGCGAACTTTCCAAAAGTTCGCTTAAAATTCGAATGACATTTAGATGGAAACATAGCTAGTGATGTCTTACTTGAAAAACTGTCCTCCACTGTTGCCAATTAAACTGTCTTATGCAACTGAGACACAAGGTGGCTTGTTTTTTCTGTTTAAAGTCAAAGTCAGATGTATTTGTTTTTTTTTAGAAATGCTAGCGCCCCAACCTATATTTAGATCACCAGCCGCCACTGGTTTAAATGTCTGCTATCTTACATGTGGTCAGGTCCATTGTAGATAACAGTGTAGCAGCATAGGTCACTGCTACTTTCATGAATTACAAGCCAATAGTGGCAGATAGAAACATGATATTTTGCACACTGATAGGATATTAAGTACTGATTATGATGATATGCGGGTTATGGCGATAAAATCCGTATTCTCGTGGAACTTGCACGAGTATTTGTGATGTCTTTTTAAATTGAGATGCCAGTGTCTCTACCACTTGGGTTCAGCACAATCAAGTTAAGGATTGTGAAATTGAGTTTGTGGATAGCTATAAGTAACTGGGGAATATAATTGACCATAAGCTTAATTTTGAGGTGAATACAGATTTTATCTGCAGGAAGGGGCAACAAAGACTCTAAAGCTTAATACTCTTCACGTAAATCGACACAGGGGAGCTGCCTCGGGCCACTTCTCTTTTCCATATTTACCAATGACCTACCTTCTGCAATCAAACAGGCTAGCTTGACTTTGTATGCTGATGACTCTATCCTTTATTATGCTGCACCCAAATGTTCTATTCAATTCAATAAACTTTATTCATCCCAGAGGGGCAATTAGTTGCTGGGCATATGGAGGTCAACACCAAGACCATAGAAAGGGACATACATACACAATGTACCTAACAGCACACACAACAGCAATAACACAAATAAAGTGCAATAAAAACATTTTTTAATAATACATTTAAAAAATATATAAAAACGTGCAATAAAACTTGGTGAAGTACATGTATGTACACATATCGATATAAAGACACATATATACAGTACAGTTACACTACACTACAGTTACCATTATTGGAAGTTGCGACAAGTGGAGTGAATACCTAGGCAGTAAATGGTGGTATACTAATCTTGTGGTGTTTGTGTGCAAGCACGCAAAATTAATGGTTATGTATGTAACCTCAGTTCAATGAATACGGTCAACACGCCACGGTATGGGTCATCGTTGCCAAGAGGGTGAGCTGCTAGGAGACTGAATAGTAAATTAACCACCACTGCACGCCGGACACCACGTCACACCATAAATATGGTGCGTATACACCGCCCATCCTCTTTTGCCAATTGAGGGGCATAGAATTCTCTGCATGACCATGCTGCATTCATTCATTCAACACCCCATGGTACGGTTCACAGTATACCAAATAAAGTCATGTGGGGATGTAGTGGGGTAACACCACATGACACAACCATGTGGTACAAATATATTAACTTTATTAGATGTTTGTTCTTTGGGATCTAAACTGCAATGCAAATACCACTGGTGATAAAAGCACCGTAAAGTGGTAACGCAAATCATACTCAAGAATACTCATATGCTGCCCTGCGGAGAGAGGAGGCAATTGATTTGGACGACACGTCCAGGTGATAAACCCTGGTGACGTGAGGGACGAAGCCCTGTCAGCTGCAGCACAATCGTTAGAAAGCGAAGCACCATGACATGAAGCCCATGAGGCAGCTTCACGGCGAGTGGAGTGAGCCACCACCCCTGTGGAAGAGGGCATGCCCGCACTGCTGTAGGCCATGGGAATCGCATCTATAATCCAGTGGGCCAAATGCCGTTTAAATAAGGCCTGGCCCTGTATACGCGCTCCGTAACCAATAAAAACATTGTTGGTTTTCCACCACATCACTGACGTTTATGAGGAAATTCTAAGCTGAAATGCTGCAAAGAAAAGAGCTTTTGTGGATTCCACACCAGACAGCTGATGGAAAAACTGCTGCCTACTCACAAGGCCAAAGTGAAGGAGGACTTCATGGGATTTTATGACTCTGTCATTGCATAGATTGACAAGAGGTGGCGGTCGTCCTCAAGTTGACTGACAGTCAACATGGACAAACTTTATGAAGAATTCTGCGCTAGCCAGGAAGAAATAAAAAAAGACAACACCCCACAAAATCAAACAGCGAGAAGTAGATGGCTGTTTTTCAGAAAATCGGAAAAGAAAACTTGACTAACTCTATTCCTGATTGTGTCATTTGTTCTCAGTGTGCCCGGTTCAAATGCATTTGTGGAGAGGATTTATGGCCAATAAGTGGACTGGTGCAAGAAACCAATGAAGCACAGTCCTGATCAAAATTGAGCTTCAAATGTTGTTGAACATCCCGTTTTCCTGGGATAGAATGTTGGTAACCCTACCTACGAATCCAGTGATTTTAATCCCATCAGATTCAGCCATGTCAGTAAAAACTCCGGGCTGATTTACCATTTTTTGGGGAACTCTGAGGCTCTAACGGCATCACCCCAAGAATTTACAAAAGAAGCTGAAGTGCAGAAAAAGTATATATGTTAGAAAAAGTACAAGTGACTGAGGAGCTTAGATTTAAGAACAGAAGCCTAGAACAGGGAATAATGCTGGCAGAGAGCAAGGTTCAGGAAGTCTGTGAGAATTTTAAAAAGATGAAGCTAGAGAACGGACCCCTTCTGTCGTAATTACTACAAAAGGAAGGTAGGTCAGAGTAGTCACTGGTATTTCCCAGAGCTGGTGCAGGTTTTACAGTGTTCCACAGGGACTGGCCTGACAATTGAGAAGCAGTGGCCAGCCAGAATTTTTGAAGGGCTGGGGGTGGTGATTGGCCCTGCGTTGGCGATTTTCACATTTTAAACGAGGCTACATATAATTGCAATTTCCTGCAATCTAGAGCAACGATTTCTTTAAATAATGTACCAACAAAGTAACCATTTTACTTATATTGTGAAGGCAAGCTTAACATAAATGAGAATGAATGGCTTTTGTGATGTTTTAAAGTAAAAAAAAATTAATGAAATGTAGGCCCAATGTGTTAAACATCGTCACTAGCCTACACATAGGCTAATTGATACATGCATAAGCTTTCATCATAACTCTAATCTATATTGCACGTTTTGTCACTAGGCAGCTAGAGCAACCCACTAAATTATTTAAAGTTGCAGTTGGGAAGTTTGAAAATATAAAAGGCAGAAAGACTTCCCCCGTTTGCACTCCTCCCTCCTATCTCTCTCCTAAGCCCCTCCCACCAAATTATGCTCCAGTGCAGGTACGGAGACAGGCAGACAGGAAGGGAGGGGTTTATTCTACTGGGAGGATCTTTTACTTGTAGATGGTTGCCCTGATTGGTAGCTACATAGCTAGCCCTTATTGGTTGGTTTTTGGAAGACCGGTTTGAGATTTTTTGACAGCCTAGTACAGAGCCCAGGACACTCACAGAAACTGAATTTTTTTTCTCAGAACACAGATTTATTGATAGCTGCTGGAATTTAATGAGCAAATTTAGTAATTTTGCTAAAATTATATTTAAAAAATCTTGCCTACTGCACCTTTAATATACACCCAAATGTGATCACGTAGCCCCTAGCCCAGGGGTCGGCAACCTATGGCTCGCGAGCCAGATGTGGCTCTTTTGATGACTGCATCTGGCTCGCAGATAAATCTTAGCTGACATTTCTTAACATGATAAGTAATTAATAATTTGTTGGGAATTATTGTTGGGAATTCCATTAAATCCATTGGTCACATGTGACAATATGTATTGATTATATTTGAATATGTATCACCTGTAAACTGTATCACCTGTGACAATATGTATTGATAGTATCTGAATATGTATCTATGAAATGTATCATGTGCACCAAAACACAATAAAATATATAAGGTATAATGTTAGAAGCACATAATACACTTTCACAGCAGGTATAATGTGAGCACAAAAGCACATAATGTTAGATCAAATGGAAGCACGCTTTCACAGCAGCGCAACTCTGTTTTTGGGAGATGTGGGAGCGCGGGAGCACCTGGTATTTTTTAAGGGTCTGTTGGAAGGTGGGGGAGCGCCTGCTATTTTCCAAAGGCAGACTAATTAAAATACACTCACACAGTTACACAGAAACGCATAAAAAATAATGAGGAAAGTTTACAAAAATAGAGCAATCATAATGACATGAAGGTATTATTAATTTTCGGTGCTTTCCAGAGTTCAGTTTAAGGTTTCCATCCACAGAAGAGATCAGAGACTGGACATGCGCGGACATGCGCACTGAGGAAACCATCGTGGCTTGAGAAGAGACACCTGATTGGCGAAAGACGGGAGAATGGGATGGACAATCTGATAAGAAACTGTATAAAGATGGACTGTAAACCAAGAATAATTGAGTGTCCCTGCGGAGGAGTGTCTCTGCGGAGATGTCATGACTTTGATTGTGCGGTGTATGGGATAAGGTCTGACATTTTTGATAGTCTCTGCGGGGGCACTACGCTAGACTTTTGTTGTATGTTTAATGAAATAAAGTCTAGCATTCTCTGAGAATTACTGCCTCATTCTCTTTATTTAAACACTTTGAAATTTGAGAGCAAAAGTTGAGAACTGAATTTTCTTGAGAACTCTGAAAATCTTGTCGCTTGGAAACCACGACAAACTTGGCGTCACAAACAGGATAGGACCAAGGCTGATTGCGGTGCAGACGGGAGGAGGAGACGGGGGAGGTTCCTTCCAGCCGGCTAATTGACAGAAACCAAGGTAAGCGAAGTTAATCTTATATCGCTTGAGAATACCTTGTTGAAATATATGTATAGATATAGTGGGGGGGGGAAAAGAAGGGCTCTCTCTCTGTCTCTCCCTTTCCCTGCTAAAAACCAGTGACCAGACACCTTGCCTATTAAAAAATCCTGTGCAAAAGTAAAGATAAAGTTTGATAGAAATTGTGTAAAAGAGGACGGCGGTAATCTGAGAGAATCATTGCGCAAGCGATATTTTGTATGAAAGTGAGTGAAAGAGTAACACCTGGGCAGAGGTCGCTATATTGAACGCTAACTGCAGGTGTTGGAGTGAATGGAAGTTTGGGTGGTCAGAGCTACAAACTTGAAGTCAGCAATAAAACGTACGGAGTGAGAGAAGAGTGTTGTGTAAGAGGGGGTCCACTGAGAGACCAGAGAAGAGTGTTGTGCAAGAGGGGGTCCACGGAGAGACCAGAGAAGAGTGTTGTGCATGGTGTGAAATAAAATAAAAGCGTGCGTGCTGATAAAGAACGAATGATGATGTAATAAATTACTGTTTTTAAATTTGTTGATACAAGATATGCATTTTGAGGTTTTGACGTATCATGAAAACGGGAAAATAACTGAAAGACATATACACGAAGAAGGTTGTGAATTGGTAAAAAATAATAAGTATATAATAGAAAGAAAAATCAAAGGAGTAATAGAACTTGCATTTGAAATTACGAGAAGTGAGTGGCATGAAGCAAAATTAACGGCAATGTTACACGGACAGTTTGTGCAAAAATTTGAAGTAATAGAGAGTTATAAACATTAATAAAGAAAAAGAAAATAGTAGAACAAATTAATAACTTAATCTGTTGTGTGGATAAAATTGGGGAAATAAGGTGCATAATAAAAAGTGATAAGCTAATAAACGGGAAAAACTAGAACTTGTATAGGGAAAATACACAGCGTGAGTAGCACGCAGAAAAATTTATATTACAAGGAAAGCTTGTTCAGAAAATTAGAATAACAGAGAGTGATAAAGAATAATAAGGAATAAATAAGGTAAAAAGAATAAATGGGATAATATTAACATTTATTTGATATCTGAACAAACATATGGTGTCTGAATAAGAAAAGTATTTCAAGCATTTCAATTGTGTTAAAAAAGAACTCGGATAATTTGGAAAAAGTCGCACGAATGAATACGTGAAATAGAATATCAAAAATAAAATAAGAAAGGGATATAAAATACTGCAGTTACATTAGTGCGAGTGAGAAATAATTTAGGAAATAATCTAAGTGATAAAAGAAAGTAAAACAATAAAATATGTAACAACGGAACAAATATACAAAAGGTATAATCATTTATAGAATAAGTAGAATAAGAATTATCGATCGCCTGAACAAAACATATGGTGTTTAATAGGGGTGGGACGATTCAATCCCATAACGATTCGATTCGATTACGATTCTTTAGGCAAAGGTTCGATGCATCATAATATCTTACGTTTGACCACGATTCGATTCGATAAGATTCGGTTCGATTAATTTAGATTCTTTTAAAAAATGTAATAGGTATGCTAATGTGATTTGATACCGATACATTCAGCAGTAATTAAATATTCAATTAGAACCTTACACCAAGTTCACAGCATTATGTTTATTGTTAAGGCATGCCATACATTTTGCAGCTGTCTACAGCAAATAATGCAGCAATAAACATGACTAACAGTGTATTTTCTAAAGTTGCCCTATTTAGGTTATTGTTTTTCAAACAGTGTCAGACATGGTACCCTAATACATTTCCTTTATTTACAAAATGAAAATGGTAAAATGTATAACAATTACTAAACTTGGCCAAGAAAAATGAAATAGCCTATAGGTTAGTGTCATATAGTACTTTCCTTAATCTTAGTACGATCTAGAACTTCGGTGGAGCAAGATGCCCATCCATCCGTAGTTAAAGCTACTCTCGTCGCGTTTTGCAAGGACAGTCGAACAGTTTTCTTCACCTCTTCATACAGAGCAGGTATACATTTTTCACTCAAATGTTTTCTGCAGGGTATGGTGTATCTAGGTTCCACGACATTCATTTTGTGAATCGGACAGTTAACGTAGTAATAATTAATTGAATGTAAGACATTGGAAATAGTCTTACTATTTTTGTTTTTTTGTCTCTAACGTCTACTTGATTTTGAATAGAAAATGGTTTAAATTTAAATATCAGAAAGCACTTAACTGTCTGGACACGGTATGTGTATAAAAACTAATAAAAACAATTATACCAAAAAATAGAACCGTTTGGCCATTTCTCCAGGAAACTCAGGGGAAGTGTCAATGACTCCCGAGTTTAGCTTGCTAACGCGCTTGCTGTCCTTAACGTCAATTGTGTATCGTCGGCTCAAATAGTTTATCATGTTTGTGGTGTTGCCTGTGTATCTGATTTCTACTTGGCAGATCTTGCATATTGCAGCGGTTTTGTCAAGTACACCCTCCTTCTTTCTAAACCCGAAATGCTTCCATACCACTGATTTTCTGTTCGGAACATCACAAATTCTGTAAGTTTCTGTCTCTTTTGTCGCACTCAGCGAGCACGCAGCTAGCCATTTTGCTCAGATCTGTCCGTCTAATTGTCGCTTGATTCCCGCCTGTCCCTACTTTCAACTCACGCTTACGTGGGGTTTGGAGCAGACACATGGATTGACGCTGGTCAAAACAGTTTTAAAAGTAGTCGTGTCTCAGAAATATATATTTTAAATAATTTTTGAATAAATGAATACATGTGCACATTTAAAATGCGATATTAATCGATGCTTATCGATTCGAATCTTACAGATCGATGCAGTTGTATTTACACATTCGGATCGATGCATCGCGATGCATCGGTGCATTGTCCCACCCCTAGTGTTTAAATAAGGAGGAAAAAGTTTTAACAATAGTTTAAAGTAAATTTAAAAAGATTGAAAGAATTCTAGAAATAAAACTGTGTGACTAAAGTATGAGAATTAAATTATAAAAGAAGCATAGATCTAAGTGTTAATGGTAAATAACGAAGTGAGGAATAAAAATTATATGAACTAGTTGAAGTTAAAAAGACAAGAGTAATTAAAAGAAACGAGGAATGATAATTACAAATACGCATTGGTTAATAGAAAGAAGAGGTGGTTTATTTTGTGAGAAACACTCAATACGCTGGGATCAGACGAAAAAGAGGAAAAACAAGCCCAAGAGGTAGCAGCTAATTTAAGGATATGGTTAAAGCTGCAAGAGGAACAAGAGAAAGGGAAAATTGACATAAAGGCAGAACGAGAAGCAATGATAAAAGAAAGTTGAATAATGGAGGAAAGGTTCAGACAAAAGATAAAAGAGATGGAAGTACAGCTGATAAAACAAGAGGAAGAAATACAAGAGCTAAAAAAGAAAGAAAAAGGGCACCAAACTAGGAGTGAAAAAAAGAAAAAAGCTACAAGGCAAGAATGGGGAAAACAAATAAAAGAAAGAGCAAAAGAGGACCAACAGGAGGAAGACAGGGTGAGGGAACAGGAAGAAGCGCAAGAAGCAGTGGGATACCAGAAAGTGAGAGGGGAAAGTGGTGATGAGGAGGAATTATTTGAGGGAGCAGAGGAAGAAAGAGATGGTAAAGTAAGTGAGGAAAGAATGAGAACAAGGAGCAGAGATGGTAAAGTAAGTGAGGAAAGAATGAGTACAAGGAGCAGAGATGGTGAAGTAAGTGAGGAAAGAATGAGAACAATGAGCAGAGATGGTAAAGTAAGTGAGGAAAGAATGAGAACAAGGAGCAGAGATGGTAAAGTAAGTGAGGAAAGAATGAGTACAAGGAGCAGAGATGGTGAAGCAAGTGAGGAAAGAATGAGAACAAGAAGCAGAGATGCTAAAAAAGTGTGTCCAATGCTGATGAAGGGACCACTCCCACAGTATGTTCCCTGGGCTGCCCAGGACCTCCAAAATCTGATCACGACCCTGCCGGAAATACAGGATGGAGCGGCCATTTGGGTGGGGAAGCTGGGGGAGGAGGTGGTGGGAAGGATGCTGGCGCTGGGAGATGTGAAGGCCCTACTCGGAAAGGTAGTGGGAAAGGAAAAAACGCTGGAAATAATGGCTCAAGCTGGTTACAGGCAAGCAGACAGACCCGAAGTGGATAGGGGAAAATTTGACCTGTATAGGAAAAAGATATGGGACACTCTGAGGGAAGCCTACCCCACAAGGCCGAGCATAGCAATGCTGAAGGGGGTGGCTATGAAAGAGGGGGAGTCTCCAGCAGCATTTGTGGAGAATCAATTCAGAAACTGGAGAATGACACTGGATAAAGACATACAGAGGGATCCCATTATGACAGCAATGTTTCGCACAGCCATCCTAGAAGGACTGCCAGAGCTTGCCAAAAACCGCCTGGAGGAGGTAGTGGGACTGCATTCCATGTCACACAGAGAGTTTGTGGACCATGTGATCCATGCTGTGGAAAGATGCCGCCTGGAAGAAACAAAGCAACCAGGAGCGGGAGGTGCAAAGAAAACTTTTCCAGATAACACACAGAAAATAGCACCAATCATGGCAGACTTCACATGGCAAGAGCCAGAACCCCCGCTCTCTGAGAGGGGCCTGAGCGGATCCCGGCCGGTCATCATCTATAGTTTCGCTGGAGTTCCTCCGCCGGCATTCCCAACACCAATGTACGTTCAAGGGGCAATGCAGGGAGCCCCGCCACAAAACTGGGGGCAAGGGAACAAAGGGGGAACTGGACAGAACCAAGGGAACAAAGGACATGGGAATCAGAATAGGGGACAAGGTCAAGGAGGTTATGTGCACAATCAGCAGGGACCCCCTCAGGGTCCAATATGCTGGGGATGTGGGCAAATAGGGCATGTAAAGAGAAACTGCCGTAATGGCCCTCCACAGCAGCAGTAGCAGCCAAGAGCCCCAGGTTTTTAATCAAGTGCTAAGAGCAGATTTACAGGGATGACTTATTAGTGTGTTCAAGTTCACAAGAACAATGTGAAATAGATCATTTAAAGCTCTTAGAAAAATTTGCGCAAAAAGGGCACAAGGTGTCCAGAAAAAGAAAAAAGCTACAATACTGCCAACAGGATCAAAGTGAAAACACACCCACTGAGGAAAATAATGAAAGAAGCAGGACAAGATAATTTAAGAAACAAATTAAAGTGAGATGTGGATGCTGACAGTGTTTGAAAGTGTAAAATAAAAATAAAAATAATAATTAACACAAGCTTTACCAAATTATGATAAGTCATCACAAAGTAGCAGAGCGGTGATGATTTGTTGTCTGTTACCTGTTTTGAGGTTTTTTCTCACCAGAATTGTGGGTGCATATCCTCTGGTGGCTAAAGCGACCCAGACCACAGAGGATCAACAGCTGGTACTTAACCTGGCCGCAGACAAACAGCGGCTTGGACTGATGAAACACCACAAAAGGGGAACTGAAATGTATCGGGTCAAGCTAATGAAATATGAGAATGTGCAAACTCTTCATTATGAGCAACCAGAGTATTGTGTTTGTTATGAATAAGAGAAAGAGTTCAGAGTTGTAAGAGGAGTGCAACCTTTTTCTCCTTCCTAGACAAAAGTGGGAGGTTTTTTGGTTGTGCGTCTCAGGGCCCTTAGTCACCTCTGGAACGGGCGATAGAGAGCTATATTTACTTATATTTAGAAAAGTTAGGATACATATTCATACTTAATATGGGTGCCTCTTAACACCTGCTCCAGATATGACAGAGGATAGGGTACTATTGAACTGTAAGTGTGGGAGGGGGGAGTGGCTGTATACCGCGATTGGTGGCGTATCTCCGCGTTCCCCTGTAGCACTGCAGAATTAAAATAACGCCTGGAACACTGGTATGCTATACAAATACCAGTCACCCCCATTGTGGAAGAACATACATGGTTCTAATAATTGAGACATTGTATAAATGTGTCCATGGGCTTCTATATAAACATTTTTTACTCATGTATTTTTTCAGTGCTGCATGGATTGAAGCGGGATGGACGGCCGGGAAGTGTCAGTGCATCAGAGATAAACGGAAGGCAGAGTGGTACTACTGCCTTTGAAACTGTGTGCAGACCACTCGGCTGTCCGACTGCTGAATGTCCTGCAGTCCAAAATTGTTGTGTTAAACATATTTACTCTTATAATCTTAAAATATGTATACAAGCGCCAGATCAGATAAAAGCGGCGGCCAGGCATCGAGGACTACTGACTGCGAGACAGTTGATCTCATTTTGCTGTATACATGGCATAATCAATTTTACAAATTTATTTTAATTATGTACTCTTATATTCTTTTTATGCTGCAGGTGTGATGCAGACTGGGCGGCTGGGGAGTGTCGCTGCATCAGAGAAAGGCAGAGGGCAGAGTGGTACTGCCGCCTTTGGAATTTGGTGCGGACCCCTCAGCTGCCCAGCTGCTGAAAAACCTGCAGTGGAACATTAATCATAAGTATATCTTAAAGAAAGGTACCCAGTTATCGCACCATATAATTTAACAGCAGTGAAAGGATGGTGGTTTAGTATGGTTACAGCCATACACTAGTATACGTTATGTGGAAGGACCAATGGGCCGTGTGAGCTTAAAAAATGTAGGGAATGATGGAAAGGAGGAGGATTGGAAATATGAACGCTCTCCTGCAGAACTGTAGTATAATGGAATTGGTGATGGTGAGGCTAATAAGCCTCAAAGGGGGGATTGTTGGGAATTATTGTTGGGAATTCCATTAAATCCATTGGTCACCTGTGACAATATGTATTGATTATATTTGAATATGTATCACCTGTAAACTGTATCACCTGTGACAATATGTATTGATAGTATCTGAATATGTATCTATGAAATGTATCATGTGCACCAAAACACAATAAAATATATAAGGTATAACGTTAGAAGCACATAATACACTTTCAAAGCAGGTATAATGTGAGCACAAAAGCACATAATGTTAGATCAAATGGAAGCACGCTTTCACAGCAGCGCAACTCTGTTTTTGGGAGATGTGGGAGCGCGGGAGCACCTGGTATTTTTTAAGGGTCTGTTGGAAGGTGGGGGAGCGCCTGCTATTTTCCAAAGGCAGACTAATTAAAATACACTCACACAGTTACACAGAAACGCATAAAAAATAATGAGGAAAGTTTACAAAAATAGAGCAATCATAATGACATGAAGGTATTATTAATTTTCGGTGCTTTCCAGAGTTCAGTTTAAGGTTTCCATCCACAGAAGAGATCAGACAGAGACTGGACATGCGCGGACATGCGCACTGAGGAAACCATCGTGGCTTGAGAAGAGACACCTGATTGGCGAAAGACGGGAGAATGGGATGGACAATCTGATAAGAAACTGTATAAAGATGGACTGTAAACCAAGAATAATTGAGTGTCCCTGCGGAGGAGTGTCTCTGCGGAGATGTCATGACTTTGATTGTGCGGTGTATGGGATAAGGTCTGACATTTTTGATAGTCTCTGCGGGGGCACTACGCTAGACTTTTGTTGTATGTTTAATGAAATAAAGTCTAGCATTCTCTGAGAATTACTGCCTCATTCTCTTTATTTAAACACTTTGAAATTTGAGAGCAAAAGTTGAGAACTCTGAATTTTCTTGAGAACTCTGAAAATCTTGTCGCTTGGAAACCACGACAAATTCCGCTGACATTAAAGTAAAACATTACAGAAATCACAGTGTTAAAAATAACGTTTAAAATATAAAACATTGTCATGCATTTTAATCCATCCATCCATTTTCTACCGCTCCTGCTCAGGGTTGCAGGTGGCTGGAGCCAATCCCAGCTGTCCGACACCAAAACTCTATTTTTATTGGATAATGCGGTAGCCTACGGGTCGTTGTGAGGTCAAGAAGTAAACTTCCGTCCTTTTAATCAAATAGTCAGCTAGCTAATTTATGCAGAGCAAACCCTTTTGATGAAGAAGATGGCAAAAAGAAAAAAAGATGAGGAGTACCGCACATTTCAGCACGAATGGACAGACGAATTCGCCTTTGTGGAGAGAGCAGGTTCTGCGGCGTGTCTAATATGCAATGATAAAATTTCATCGATGAAACGGTCAAATATAAAGCGGCACTTCGACACACGCCATGCTACATTTGCATCGAAATATCCAGCGGGGGACAGCAGAAAGAAGGCATGCCAAGAGCTACTGTCCAGAGTGCAAGCTAGTCAGCAGCAACTCCGTGTATGGACCAGACAAGGTGACGGGAATTTGGCTAGCTTTGTTGGTTCTTTAGCAATTGTGAGGAATGGAAAGCCATTCACAGATGGCGAGTATGCCAAAACATTCATGCTTGATGTGACTAACGAACTTTTTGACGACTTTTCGGATAAAGACAAGATAATCAAACGAATAAAAGACATGCCTCTGTCAGCAAAAACTGTTCACGATCGTACCATAATGATGGCAAATCAAGTGGAGGAAACACAAGTGAAGGACATAAATGCAGCGCCATACTTTTCCCTCGCTTTGGATGAGTCAACAGACGTAAGTCATTTATCCCAGTTCAGTGTGATTGCAAGGTATGCTGCCGGTGACACTGCGTGAGGAAAGTCTTGCTGTTTTGCCAATGAAAGGGTCAACAAGAGGGGAGGATTTATTCAAGTCTTTCATTGAGTTCGCTAAAGAAAAAAATCTATCGATGGATAAGCTTATTTCGGTGTGTACTGATGGTGCTCCGTGTATGGTGGGGAAAAACAGAGGATTTGTAGCGCTTCTTCGTCAACATGAAAATAGACCAATCCTAAGTCTTCACTGCATTCTACATCAGGAGGCGCTTTGTGCTCAAATGTGTGGCGAGCAGCTTGGTGAGGTGATGTCACTGGTCATTCGGGTGGTCAACTTTATTGTTGCCCGAGCTTTAAATGATCGCCAGTTGAAAACACTGCTGGATGAAGTTGGGAATCATTATCCCGGTCTGCTTTTGCACAGCAATGTGCGTTGGTTGTCAAGAGGGAAGGTGCTCAGCCGTTTTGCGGCTTGCCTGAGCGAAATCCGGACTTTTCTTGAAATGAAAGATGTCGAGCATCCTGAGCTAGCTAACACTGAGTGGCTCCTGAAGTTTTACTATCTTGTGGACATGACTGGACATCTGAACCAGCTCAATGTGAAAATGCAAGGCATTGGAAATACAGTCTTATCCCTTCAACAAGCAGTGTTTGCATTTGAAAACAAGCTGGAACTCTTCATCGTGGATATTGAAACAGGTCGTTTACTGCACTTTGAAAAACTGAGAGAATATAAAGATGCGTGCACAGCAAGTGACCCCGTTCAACATTTTGATCTCCAGCAGCTAGCTGGCTTCACATCTGATCTCCAGCAGTCATTCAAAGCACGCTTTGGAGAATTTCGTGAGCACACTCGTCTTTTCAAGTTCATCACTCATCCACACGAGTGTGTAGTGGACAAAGCCGACCTGAGTTACATCCCTGGTGTCTCCATCAGAGATTTTGAGCTTGAAGTTGCTGACCTGAAGGCCTCAGACATGTGGGTGAATAAGTTCAAGTCACTGAATGAAGATTTGGAAAGACTTGAACGACAGCAAGCAGAGCTGGCGAGCAAACACAAGTGGACAGAAATGAAAAAACTTCAACCTGCAGACCAGCTGATTGTCAAAACTTGGAACGCGCTTCCTGTCACATACCACACACTGCAGCGTGTGAGTATTGCTGTATTGACCATGTTTGGTTCTACGTATTCATGTGAGCAGTCGTTCTCACATCTAAAAAACATCAAGACCAACCTACGATCCCGTTTAACGGATGAAAGCCTCAACGCCT
This sequence comes from Ilyophis sp. 1 JC-2022, assembly GCA_022702515.1. Taxonomy (NCBI): domain Eukaryota; kingdom Metazoa; phylum Chordata; class Actinopteri; order Anguilliformes; family Synaphobranchidae; genus Ilyophis; species Ilyophis sp. 1 JC-2022. The sequence continues at coordinate 37,048 of JAKUDI010000984.1, forward strand.
GCATGAAGCTTAACCTCACCACGTATCAACCAGACTACAAAGCCATCAGCAAAACCATACAGAACCAGAAGTCGCATTAATGGTAAGAAGTATTTTATTTATTATTGGTTGTTGGTATAACAACGTTATTAAAAAGAATACATTCAGAGACTTATTATATTCTAAAATTGGTGGTCTTAGTTAAAAATACACGCATTTAGTTGTATTCAGTGTTAAAAAATATTATATGGCTCTCACGGAAATTTATTTTACAATATGTGGCTTTCATGGCTCTCTCAGCCAAAAAGGTTCCCGACCCCTGCCCTAGCCTATAGGTGATCAGGCATGTCCACTAGTGCTTTCAGTTAAGGACGTGATCAGGCATGCACAGTAGTTCTTTCAGTTAGGGAGGTGATCAGGCATGTGCACTAGTGCCTTCAGTTAGGGAGGTGATCAGGTATGCACACTAGTGCTTTCAGTTAGGGAGGTGATCAGGCATGCACACTAGTGCCTTCAGTTAGGGAGGTGATCAGGCATGTGCACTAGTGCCTTCAGTTAGGGAGGTGATCAGGCATGTGCACTAGTGCCTTTAGTTAGGGAGGTGATCAGGCATGCGCACTAGTGCTTTCAGTTAGGGAGGTGATCAGGTATGCACACTAGTGCCTTCAGTTAGGGAGGTGATCAGGCATGTGCACTAGTGCCTTCAGTTAGGGAGGTGATCAGGCATGTGCACTAGTGCCTTCAGTTAGGGAGGTGATCAGGCATGTGCACTAGTGCCTTCAGTTAGGGAGGTGATCAGGCATGTGCACTAGTGCCTTCAGTTAGGGAGTTGATCAGGCATGTGCACTAGTGCCTTCAGTTAGGGAGGTGATCAGGCATGTGCACTAGTGCTTTCAGTTAGGGAGGTGATCAGGCATGCGCACTAGTGCTTTCAGTTAGGGAGGTGATCAGGTATGCACACTAGTGCCTTCAGTTAGGGAGTTGATCAGGCATGTGCACTAGTGCTTTCAGTTAGGGAGGTGATCAGGCATGTGCACTAGTGCTTTCAGTTAGGGAGGTGATCAGGCATGTGCACTAGTGCTTTCAGTTAGGGAGGTGATCAGGCATGTGCACTAGTGCCTTCAGTTAGGGAGTTGATCAGGCATGTGCACTAGTGCCTTCAGTTAGGGAGGTGATCAGGCATGTGCAGTAGTGCTTTCAGTTAGGGAGGTGATCAGGCATGTGCACTAGTGCTTTCAGTTAGGGAGGTGATCAGGTATGTAAAGTAGTGCTTTCAGTTAGGGAGGTGATCAGGCTGTACGCAGTAGTGCTTTCAGTTAGGGAGGTGATCAGGCTGTACGCAGTAGTGCTTTCAGTTAGGGAGGTGATCAGGTATGTGCAGTAGTGCTTTCAGTTAGGGAGGTGATCAGGTATGTGCAGTAGTGATTTCAGTTAGGGAGGTGATCAGGCTGTACGCAGTAGTGCTTTCAGTTAGGAAGGTGATCAGGCTGTACGCAGTAGTGCTTTCAGTTAGGGAGGTGATCAGGCATGTGCAGTAGTGCTTTCAGTTAGGGAGGTGATCAGGTTGTACGCAGTAGTGATTTCAGTTAGGGAGGTGATCAGGCTGTACGCAGTAGTGCTTTCAGTTAGCTTAGCTACTAACGTTACATAAGGTTATGCCCAGAGTGACTCGCATCAGACTGGCGCCAGCTGGATTAAAAATAGTTTTTTGTTGGATTGTTAAAAATCATAACGGGTTGTAAGCAATACTGGGTCCTGACAACCTCTAGGCTACATAATATAAGAAGAAAAGGGAAACTGATAATGACCCGTTTAGCAAACTGTTTTGTAGAAAGTCCATTGATCTCCAGTCATTCTGTGAGCGCCTGTTGTCTGTCTAAAAAGTTCCAACTGCGGACGTTCCAGGCAGCCCTGAAGTTACTCTTGCTAGCCTCTTTGACCGTAGCCTCCCGAACCAATTCCAATGAAGGCGCACACTCTACACACAACCATTAGGCTTCTAGAAAGTGGGCCACACAGCTGCGTGTCGGCAGCAGCACATTCCGCAAGTGCATACGTTACGGTGAATTGCGAGAGGGCAGGTAAAATAAAAATTTGTTTGGATCTTCAAAAAAGTGGCCGGCTAAAATTTGTTTGTGGTCGGCCATTTAGCCGTGTGTTATGGAACACTCTGGTTTTAAACCAGCAAGTTGAATTGTGGAGGGGGGGACATTCGGCAGTGAGGGAAGAATTAAGTTGGCTTGTACAGGGGCATACTGGAATATCTACATTTGAACACGGTAAATATTCTGATGATGTTAGGAAGGTGTACATGGATTTGGTGACAACTAGGGGGTTAAGTGCAAATGAAGCCACAGAAGTGGCTAATGTAATTTTAGAGAAGCTTGCTGGCACCCAGGTAGAGAGGTTGCCAAGTAGTGCATGGTCTGACAAAAAATAACATCACCCTCTGTACTGATGCTACTAGTACATGTGATAGCTAAGATGGCGCCATTGACGGTCGCCTCGGTGCGTTGGTGCGCGTTGTTTTGTCTTGTTTTGTTCGTTAATTCAGTGTTTTGTGAAAACACCGCATGCTCGTACACCAGAGAAGAGCTCATAACCATCAGGGCTACAATGCCTGCGGATTTATTTCCCACTTTCATCGCCACATCTGCGAAATTACTGGACATTCTAGTCAAAGGTGTGCTCACCTTTGTTCATGCAGCGAAACGCCGGAGGAGAGGAAGACGAGCCGGTGTGCTAGTGCGTCTCCGCCGACGCGGACATCGCACAGCGTTACCTGGAATATTTCTCTCTAACGTGCGTTCGCTGGGAAACAAACTGGATGAACTTCAGCTACTGTTGGGGAGAAACAGAGACTTCTCTTCATCCTCTGTTTTGTGTTTCACGGAGACGTGGCTGTGTGAAACGATACCGGACTCCGCGCTACAGTTGGCAGGCTTCCAACTTTTCAGAGCGGATCGCGACACAGAACTTTCCGGAAAAAAGGCGGAGGTTTGTGTTTCTACACTAACAGTGGTTGGTGTAACGACGTGACAGTGATCCTACAACACTGTTCTCCTGATCTGGAATCTTTTTTAATTAATTGCAAACCCTTTTATTCGCCCCGTGAGTTCGTATCATTCATTCTGGTCGGTGTTTACATTCCACCGCGGGCCAACGTGCAAGAGGCAGAGCGCACGCTTGCCGACCAGATATTGAGTGTAGAGCGGACAAACCCGGATTCTTTAGTTATTGTCCTCGGTGATTTTAACAAAGGAAATCTCACCCACGAACTCCCCAAATACAGACAATTTATTAAATGCCCGACCAGAGAGGAGAACATTCTGGATCACTGTTACACCACAGTAAGCAGTGCCTACCACGCCGTCCCCCGAGCTGCACTGGGACACTCTGACCACGTCATGGTCCACCTGATTCCTGCATACAGGCAGAAATTAAAGCTGTCTAAACCTGTTGTGAGGACATCAAAGAAGTGGACCAGGGAAGCTGTAGAGGATCTTCAGGCGTGTTTGGACTGCACTGACTGGGATGTTTTCAGGACTGCTTCCAATAATCTGGACGAGCACACAGAGGCTGTGACTTCTTACATCAGCTTCTGTGAGGACAGCTGTGTACCATCATGCACCAGGGTGAGTTATAATAATGACAAACCCTGGTTCACAGCCAAACTCAGACAGTTAAGGTCAGAGAAGGAAGATGCATTTAGGAGTGGGGACAAAGTCATATTTAAAGAGGCAAAGTACAGGTTTGGCAAGGAGGTGCGAGCAGCTAAACGACTGTACTCAGAGAAACTCCAAGACCAGTTCTCAGCTAATGACTCTGCTTCTGTCTGGAAGGGGTTCAGACAGATCACAAACTACAAAGCAAAAACCCCCCGCTCCATGAATAACTCACGCCTGGCCAACGACCTGAATGAGTTCTACTGTCGCTTTGAAAGACAATGGGACAGTCCTGACACCACCCCCCGTGACACCATCCCCCGTGACACCATCCACCAGCTTCAGCCCACCACCCCCACCTCAGCGACACCTCTGTCCTTACAGGAGAGAGATGTGAACAGGGTGTTCAAGAGGATTAACCCCCGCAAAGCAGCAGGGCCGGACTCTGTCTCTCCATCCACCCTGAAGCACTGTGCTGATCAGCTGGCTCCGGTGTTCACAGACATTTTCAACACTTCTCTGGAGACTTGCCATGTACCCGACTGCTTCAAGTCCTCCACTATCATCCCCGTCCCTAAAAAGCCAAAGATCACAGGACTTAATGACTACAGACCCGTTGCCCTGACCTCTGTGGTGATGAAGTCTTTTGAGCGCCTTGTGCTGTCCCACCTAAAATCCATCACAGGCCCTCTCCTGGACCCCCTGCAGTTCGCCTACAGAGCCAACAGATCTGTAGACGATGCAGTAAACTTGGCCCTCCACTTCATCCTCCAGCACCTGGACTCTGCAGGAACCTATGCCAGGATCCTGTTTGTGGACTTCAGCTCTGCCTTCAATACAATTATCCCATCTCTGCTACAGGACAAGCTCTTCCAGATGGGCGTGCCTGACTCCACCTGCAGGTGGATCACAGACTTCCTGTCTGACAGGAGGCAGCGCGTGAGGCTGGGGAAACACATCTCTGACTCCCGGACCATCAGCACCGGTTCCCCCCAAGGCTGCGTTATTTCCCCTGTGCTATACTCCCTGTACACAAACAACTGCACCTCCAGTCACCAGTCTGTCAAGCTCCTGAAGTTCGCGGACGACACCACCCTCATCGGACTCATCTCTGGTGGGGATGAGTCCACCTACAGGAGGGAGATCGACCATCTGGCGGACTGGTGCAGTCAGAACAACCTGGAGCTCAATGCTGCAAAGACAGTGGAGATAGTGGTGGACTTCAGGAATAACCCAGCCCCACTCATCCCCATCTCCCTGAGAGACTCCACAGTTGACTCCACAGGACCTCAAGTGGGAGCTGAACATCAGCTCCATCACTAGAAAAGCCCAGCAGAGGTTGTTCTTCCTGCGGCAGCTAAAGAAGTTCAACCTGCCAAAGACGATGATGGTCCACTTCTACTCTGCCATCATCGAGACCATCCTCACCTTCTCCATCACCATCTGGTACGCTGCTGCCACCGCCAAGGACAAGGGCAGACTGCAGCGTATCATCCGCTCTGCGGAGAGGGTGATTGGCTGCAACCTGCCATCTCTCCAGGACCTGTATGCCTCCAGGACCCGGAGGCGTGCAGGCAAGATTGTGGCCGACTCCTCTCACCCCGGTCATAGTCTGTTCGTAACACTTCCCTCTGGCAGGAGGCTGCGGTCCATCAGGACCAAAACCTCTCGCCATAAAAACAGTTTATTTCCTTCTGCAGTTAGCCTTATCAACAATATCTCCATCCTTTTTGTTTTATTTATATTTTTACTTATATTTTTCATTTTTATTTTTATCCGCATATATTATATTATATTATATTATCCTGAAACTTGCACTACTTGTTTTTATGTGTTTTGTTGTTGTTTTTGTTTTATGTTTTATGTTATGTTTTATATTATTTTATTTTATGTTGGTTATGTACGCACCAACAACCACAGTAAATTCCTCGTATGTAAATACTTGGCGAATAAAGGGATTCTGATTCTGATTTTGAAATTTGGCACTGCATGTATATATTTAAAAGATGGCACTAGGCTACATTTAGTTTTTGAGAGCACAGCCATCCGGCTCTGCCTAGTGCGCTTTTAACACAAAATAATTATTCAGGATATAGTTAGCACCAGTGGCGGATGGTTGAATGTCGAGCTCTGCAAGAGAAACTTTTCTAAGATCTAGCTAGTGCAGAATACAGAGCCAACATTTTCATAGATATAGTAGAGGGGCTTAATGAGTGTAGAGATAGAGGATGCAAGATTTCATGTTGTAAATGAGTAAATTTGTGGCTTGTATTTTAGACACTTGGTGTTACACCAAGTCAATAACAGTAGGTGAATGGGAAATTTTGGTGTTTGACACCAATAGGTAGCAAGTGTGACACCTAGACAGCAAATATCGAGGATGTAGATGGTGGATTTTAATGTGTTAACGTCAGCTAGGATAAGGAAATAACATAGATAACGTAATTTTACTACCTAGCACAATTCTTGAAATACTTTATTAGATGGAGAATATAGACCTACAGAATAACGCTATCGTAGCCTATTCTAAATGAAATCCACCATACAATTGGCTCTATGCATGCAACTCTTCCAGGTTTGTCTCAGCCAGCACTCTCATTTCTGTTTAAGCCGAAGTTCATATTTATACACAGGAGAGATTGTGTATAAAGCATCACAACTGCCGAGATTAACAACGTGTGCAGAATTACTAGGCTGTGTACAAATGGAGCAAAAAGCAAACTTGGGAAGGGCTTCAATTGCTTTATGTCTTTGCATCTATGCAATTATGAAAGTACGTTGCTACCACTAGCACTACTAACCTTAGCTCGCTGGGCCAAGTTAGTGGCTCGGGGCAGTTAACTAAGTTAGCTAGCAAAGTTACCTAACATTACAAATGTCATCTACAAATTAACGTTGCTAGCTGCAAAGTAACAGACTTCCTGTTTAATTTAACTTATAAGGTGAATTATATTAAATAAAACATGTAGCTAATGAAGTAATGAAGCTAAAACTTATTTTTTGGTTTTCTGTTTATCTATTCATTTGCTTTTGTAATGCAATACAACGGGCGACCACACAGAGGCGAGGTAGGCAGCTCTGCCGCTGGAGTGATAAATACAAGTATCGCTTGTAACAGTAACTGAAATTAACTGTTGATTGGTCACAGACTTCAGGAAGTAACAGCATGCAAAGTATGTGACCAAATATTAAATATGATACTTAAAAAATATGTTAAAGCAAAGGGTATGAATTTATGTAAATGAGAAATTTCAGTTTTCGATTTTTAATACATTTGCTAAAACTTCTAAAAACGTGTTTTCACTTTGTAATTATGGGTATTTTGTGTAGAATTTTGAGACAAAAAATGAACTCAATCTATTGTAGAATATGTCTGTAATGTAATAAAACGTGGAGAAGGTGAAAGGGGTGGGCAGACTTTCCGGCTTGACTGTAATTATATGCCGACATGCAATCGATGGTTGTGTTATGATCTCACTTTAAAAACATATCCATTAGCATTTAATATTAATTACCGGCTCGTCACACAACAACCCTGTCCTGTTTGGCGGTAGCCAACTAGCTAGTAGCTGGTTAGGCAGCAAACAAGCATTATGACAGAGATGGTTTACTATACAGAGCTAGGTTACATTAATGTTGTATACCAACACGGTGGAAATATGTACTGCACATTCTAATAAAGTGATCTTATGCCATTGTGAAAAGTGATTGACGTGCACTGCAGCCAGCCCTCACTTACTAACTAAGTATATTCTCTAGAAGATCCTTGTTAAAACCAGATTGTCTATAAGATACTAGGTGATGTACCGCCGGTACTAGCAAGTACTTTGTTTGTCCACATAATTGTCATTCTTGTGCTGTTATTACCGAACGACTCCGGCTGGCTGTGGCGCCGTCCATCTTGCTTTTGAGTCTCACATCCAAAGCGGTCATGAATATTCATGACCAAATTTGGATAACCAGAGGAAAAAAGCAATTTTTTTCCTAAATAGTTTAAGATTTCATTCATCCAAGTACATAGAAAAGCATTCATTCTCCTGTTTAGCCCAGTTTTAGAGGTGAAACATGATATTCATGCGGTTGGCTTCAGAGTTACCAAGTCCGCTTATAATAAGCGACTTTGGGCTCGTTTTTTTCCCGAAGTTGCGGGTCGCGGATTTTTCGGCTTGTTTTAAAAATAGAATTGCTTGTTTGGAAAATCAAATTGGCATCGCTTTCCCCCTCGCTGGCTCCGCCTATGTGTCTATGTAATTTACACACCCACTGAAAGCACTGTAGTTTTTCAAAAATGCGGTATACATTAAAAGAGGTAGAGGTAAACGGGTGATTCCGCGAAATCGGTGCCTTTTCCGTCCCCAGGACATTACATGCATAAATATGCATGGAAAGTATTTGTATAATACATTATATTATCAAGCAAAGTGTCTTGCTCTTTGTCCTAATTGCAATTGTAAGATAGATCATGTAAAACATTAATAAAAACTACATAGAACACTGAAAAAATTTGATTTTAGCCCGTCCCTACACTCTAACACTACACTTCACCATGAAATATAATGATTAAAATCCTTCAGAAAAATTATTTTTTTTGTATTATTGTGTGACTCCATTTCCAATTTAGCCATAAAATACATGTTCTTGTCAGAAATTCATAATATGTTAGTTAAAATACACATTTTAGTCACGTCCCCAGGTTTTCACTCAGTCCTGTTACCCTGACACATTCCCCCCTCTAAAAATTTGGAACATTCCACAAGTGACCGGATCAACAGGAAGTTGCATCATTTGACTCTCCTCAAGGTCATGGGAAGACCAAAAGTAAGTTATCTCACTCTATTTTCTGTAATTTTGATCATATTGTAAGTAAAACTGAGAATGTAAATCTCAACACACAGTCCTGTTACCTAAATTATTTCTTATATGTTATGTTTTGTTGTTTTTTAAGATAGTTTTGGTGAACCACTTGAAGGTGCTAAGTGTTCTCATGCTATTAGCATTGATGTCATATGTGCCATGTAGCTGCATAGCTAATGCTAATGCAGAAATTTCAGTCCTGTTACTTTCAGTCCTGTTACTCATATAAAGGGTAACAGGACTGAATAAGAGTAACAGGAGTGAGAAGTTTGAATGAAATAGTGATTTTAAATGTGTATCTGGTATAACATTGATTAATTATGATACTATTCTCTTTATTTTAAGCTTTACAGTTGGAATAACTCTAAATGTTTTCAGTTTTACAATGTGAACATTTACTTTCAGGGAGCCAATCGATTAAGTGCTGCAGAGAAGCAGCGGCGCTATCGTGCCAGACGCGATGCCGACCCAGAAAGGAGAGATACTTAAAGAAGGAGCAGCAAAAATACAGGGAGGACATAGCATCAGGCAGGAAGAAAACAGTCAATGACATTAGTAAGAGGGAAAAGCGCAGACGTCGCAAAAAGTGGAGGGAGACTTACTACAGTATCAAGTCCAGGAAAGAAGCCCTAAAGCACCTCACCACACCTCCAGATACTCCCCAGGTTTCACCAGACAGAACTAATCCAGAGCCAAGCACTTCTAGGTCAGGATGAGAGTTAGTGCTAGTAGTGTATGAAATGGATTATGTATAAAATGAGTGATGTAAGTATATTAAAGGGGCTATCAGTCTTCATAGATGCTAAAAACATGAATAAACATTTGGGCACCATGCTGCCAGCAGAGGGCAGTTGACCTTTTACATTACACTCAATAGAAAATAAAGATGTCAGACTGCATGGAAGCGGCCCGCGCCTCTTGTAATAAATGCATCAATACATTCCCATATGTAACCGAGTTGAAATGGTTAAACTCAACTCCTCAGTATAAATACCGCCCACCAGTGCCATCGAATTACTAGGTTTTCGTTGGCATAGCTGGTTAAAGCGGTGTTTATGAGAGGTGGTCACATGTTCGTAAGTCAGAGGACCCGAACCCAAATTTCAAACTATATCAGAAAACATGTTTCAAATTAATAATTGGGATAAAACAATATAGAGTACATTATTATTTTAAATGTTGTTAGCATGCCTCCAGGAAGACTGATAGCCCCTTTAATAACCCGTACTTCATAGTGAAATGTGTAATACATAGATGGAACAATGTACAATGTAGCTAGGGTAGCATACATCGTTTAATTTATAAATTTAACAACATTGTAATTTTGTACTTGTGTGTTTCAGGCAACATAACGAAGGGCTTAAAAGGAGGAGGAAGACATCAGAAAAGCTCCATAAAGAAATCAAAGAGTTAAAAAAGCAGCTACAGACACAAACCCGAAAAAAAGAGAATTATAAGAAAATAATTCAACGTATGAAACAGAATAATCCATCTCCACGTACAAAAGTTAACAAACAAATGAGACAGCTACCACGCGCTACAATACAAAAGACCCTTCTCTTCCATGAGGCCTTAGTGGAGGACATCCAACAGAAGTACAGCAACTCACGGGGAGAAAAGGAAAGGCAACTCATCACAAAGATAGTGACAGGAAGGGTTGTCAAAAAATATAGGCTGCAACGTCTCGCCCAAAGTTCATTTGGGTTTTCAAAGAAAAGATGGCTGATGAATGCGAAGAATGCAGAACTAAACTTAAACTACCAAAGGAAGAGAAACAATAGGGTGGCAGACGGCTTCATAAAGAAAGTCCAAGATTTCTACACGAAGGACGATGTCAGTAGAATTACAACTGGGAAGAGACAGACCCTCACCCAGAAGAAAATCAAAAATCAGAGGTTCCTTTTGGACATAATGAAAAATCTACATGTGAAGTTTTTGGCAGAACATGATGGGTTGATTTCATACTCCCTCTTCTGCTCACTGCGCCCCTTTTGGGTGGTTCACCCAACTCTAAGTGACCGGGAGACGTGCATGTGCAAGCTGCACGAAAATCTCACTTTCATTGTACAGAAACTGCACCACCTGAAGATCATCAACACTTCCAATCCTGATGAACTTCTAAAATCCATCACATGCAACACGGAGTGCATGAATTGCATGTATGGAGAATGTGCGGTGTGCAAGGACCTCTCGTGTCCCGTCTCTGTCCAATACAATGAGAAGAATGAAGTGACTTATGTCCAGTGGGCAACTGTGGATAAAGAACACAAGAATGACCCCGATGGTGGAACATCCAAAATCACTATCAAAAAAGAGTTTGAGACCACCCAAGAGCAACTGCTGGAACAGCTGAACCTGATGCTGCATAAGTTTAAGAGGCACACTTACAACATCAAGAATCAGTTTACCCACTACAGGGCACTAAAACAAAGCCTGAAAGCACATGAATGCTTAATTCATGTTGACTTTTCAGAAAACTACCTCTGTAAGTACAGCACAGAAATACAGGCGGTCCACTTTGGAGCATCACATCAGCAGGCAACCTTGCACACAGGTGTGCTTTATGTACATACAACCCCCTGTCCGGTGTCCTTCTGTTCAGTGTCCCCCTCTAGACAGAAGGGCCCACCAGCAATCTGGCAGCACTTGTCACCAGTGCTTGATTATGTGCAGAGTGCACATCCAGAGGTCTCCACGATCCATTTTTACAGTGATGGCCCTTGCACTCAGTATAAACAGCGAGGGAATTTTTTCCTGTTTTCTACTGAGCTGTTCAGAAGAGGATTCACTGCTGGAACGTGGAACTTCTTTGAGGCAAGCCACGGCTTCCTGTCTGACAGGAGGCAGCGCGTGAGGCTGGGGAAACACATCTCTGACTCCCGGACCATCAGCACCGGTTCCCCCCAAGGCTGCGTTATTTCCCCTGTGCTATACTCCCTGTACACAAACAACTGCACCTCCAGTCACCAGTCTGTCAAGCTCCTGAAGTTCGCGGACGACACCACCCTCATCGGACTCATCTCTGGTGGGGATGAGTCCACCTACAGGAGGGAGATCGACCATCTGGCGGACTGGTGCAGTCAGAACAACCTGGAGCTCAATGCTGCAAAGACAGTGGAGATAGTGGTGGACTTCAGGAATAACCCAGCCCCACTCATCCCCATCTCCCTGAGAGACTCCACAGTTGACTCCACAGGACCTCAAGTGGGAGCTGAACATCAGCTCCATCACTAGAAAAGCCCAGCAGAGGTTGTTCTTCCTGCGGCAGCTAAAGAAGTTCAACCTGCCAAAGACGATGATGGTCCACTTCTACTCTGCCATCATCGAGACCATCCTCACCTTCTCCATCACCATCTGGTACGCTGCTGCCACCGCCAAGGACAAGGGCAGACTGCAGCGTATCATCCGCTCTGCGGAGAGGGTGATTGGCTGCAACCTGCCATCTCTCCAGGACCTGTATGCCTCCAGGACCCGGAGGCGTGCAGGCAAGATTGTGGCCGACTCCTCTCACCCCGGTCATAGTCTGTTCGTAACACTTCCCTCTGGCAGGAGGCTGCGGTCCATCAGGACCAAAACCTCTCGCCATAAAAACAGTTTATTTCCTTCTGCAGTTAGCCTTATCAACAATATCTCCATCCTTTTTGTTTTATTTATATTTTTACTTATATTTTTCATTTTTATTTTTATCCGCATATATTATATTATATTATATTATCCTGAAACTTGCACTACTTGTTTTTATGTGTTTTGTTGTTGTTTTTGTTTTATGTTTTATGTTATGTTTTATATTATTTTATTTTATGTTGGTTATGTACGCACCAACAACCACAGTAAATTCCTCGTATGTAAATACTTGGCGAATAAAGGGATTCTGATTCTGATTTTGAAATTTGGCACTGCATGTATATATTTAAAAGATGGCACTAGGCTACATTTAGTTTTTGAGAGCACAGCCATCCGGCTCTGCCTAGTGCGCTTTTAACACAAAATAATTATTCAGGATATAGTTAGCACCAGTGGCGGATGGTTGAATGTCGAGCTCTGCAAGAGAAACTTTTCTAAGATCTAGCTAGTGCAGAATACAGAGCCAACATTTTCATAGATATAGTAGAGGGGCTTAATGAGTGTAGAGATAGAGGATGCAAGATTTCATGTTGTAAATGAGTAAATTTGTGGCTTGTATTTTAGACACTTGGTGTTACACCAAGTCAATAACAGTAGGTGAATGGGAAATTTTGGTGTTTGACACCAATAGGTAGCAAGTGTGACACCTAGACAGCAAATATCGAGGATGTAGATGGTGGATTTTAATGTGTTAACGTCAGCTAGGATAAGGAAATAACATAGATAACGTAATTTTACTACCTAGCACAATTCTTGAAATACTTTATTAGATGGAGAATATAGACCTACAGAATAACGCTATCGTAGCCTATTCTAAATGAAATCCACCATACAATTGGCTCTATGCATGCAACTCTTCCAGGTTTGTCTCAGCCAGCACTCTCATTTCTGTTTAAGCCGAAGTTCATATTTATACACAGGAGAGATTGTGTATAAAGCATCACAACTGCCGAGATTAACAACGTGTGCAGAATTACTAGGCTGTGTACAAATGGAGCAAAAAGCAAACTTGGGAAGGGCTTCAATTGCTTTATGTCTTTGCATCTATGCAATTATGAAAGTACGTTGCTACCACTAGCACTACTAACCTTAGCTCGCTGGGCCAAGTTAGTGGCTCGGGGCAGTTAACTAAGTTAGCTAGCAAAGTTACCTAACATTACAAATGTCATCTACAAATTAACGTTGCTAGCTGCAAAGTAACAGACTTCCTGTTTAATTTAACTTATAAGGTGAATTATATTAAATAAAACATGTAGCTAATGAAGTAATGAAGCTAAAACTTATTTTTTGGTTTTCTGTTTATCTATTCATTTGCTTTTGTAATGCAATACAACGGGCGACCACACAGAGGCGAGGTAGGCAGCTCTGCCGCTGGAGTGATAAATACAAGTATCGCTTGTAACAGTAACTGAAATTAACTGTTGATTGGTCACAGACTTCAGGAAGTAACAGCATGCAAAGTATGTGACCAAATATTAAATATGATACTTAAAAAATATGTTAAAGCAAAGGGTATGAATTTATGTAAATGAGAAATTTCAGTTTTCGATTTTTAATACATTTGCTAAAACTTCTAAAAACGTGTTTTCACTTTGTAATTATGGGTATTTTGTGTAGAATTTTGAGACAAAAAATGAACTCAATCTATTGTAGAATATGTCTGTAATGTAATAAAACGTGGAGAAGGTGAAAGGGGTGGGCAGACTTTCCGGCTTGACTGTAATTATATGCCGACATGCAATCGATGGTTGTGTTATGATCTCACTTTAAAAACATATCCATTAGCATTTAATATTAATTACCGGCTCGTCACACAACAACCCTGTCCTGTTTGGCGGTAGCCAACTAGCTAGTAGCTGGTTAGGCAGCAAACAAGCATTATGACAGAGATGGTTTACTATACAGAGCTAGGTTACATTAATGTTGTATACCAACACGGTGGAAATATGTACTGCACATTCTAATAAAGTGATCTTATGCCATTGTGAAAAGTGATTGACGTGCACTGCAGCCAGCCCTCACTTACTAACTAAGTATATTCTCTAGAAGATCCTTGTTAAAACCAGATTGTCTATAAGATACTAGGTGATGTACCGCCGGTACTAGCAAGTACTTTGTTTGTCCACATAATTGTCATTCTTGTGCTGTTATTACCGAACGACTCCGGCTGGCTGTGGCGCCGTCCATCTTGCTTTTGAGTCTCACATCCAAAGCGGTCATGAATATTCATGACCAAATTTGGATAACCAGAGGAAAAAAGCAATTTTTTTTCCTAAATAGTTTAAGATTTCATTCATCCAAGTACATAGAAAAGCATTCATTCTCCTGTTTAGCCCAGTTTTAGAGGTGAAACATGATATTCATGCGGTTGGCTTCAGAGTTACCAAGTCCGCTTATAATAAGCGACTTTGGGCTCGTTTTTTTCCCGAAGTTGCGGGTCGCGGATTTTTCGGCTTGTTTTAAAAATAGAATTGCTTGTTTGGAAAATCAAATTGGCATCGCTTTCCCCCTCGCTGGCTCCGCCTATGTGTCTATGTAATTTACACACCCACTGAAAGCACTGTAGTTTTTCAAAAATGCGGTATACATTAAAAGAGGTAGAGGTAAACGGGTGATTCCGCGAAATCGGTGCCTTTTCCGTCCCCAGGACATTACATGCATAAATATGCATGGAAAGTATTTGTATAATACATTATATTATCAAGCAAAGTGTCTTGCTCTTTGTCCTAATTGCAATTGTAAGATAGATCATGTAAAACATTAATAAAAACTACATAGAACACTGAAAAAATTTGATTTTAGCCCGTCCCTACACTCTAACACTACACTTCACCATGAAATATAATGATTAAAATCCTTCAGAAAAATTATTTTTTTTGTATTATTGTGTGACTCCATTTCCAATTTAGCCATAAAATACATGTTCTTGTCAGAAATTCATAATATGTTAGTTAAAATACACATTTTAGTCACGTCCCCAGGTTTTCACTCAGTCCTGTTACCCTGACACATTCCCCCCTCTAAAAATTTGGAACATTCCACAAGTGACCGGATCAACAGGAAGTTGCATCATTTGACTCTCCTCAAGGTCATGGGAAGACCAAAAGTAAGTTATCTCACTCTATTTTCTGTAATTTTGATCATATTGTAAGTAAAACTGAGAATGTAAATCTCAACACACAGTCCTGTTACCTAAATTATTTCTTATATGTTATGTTTTGTTGTTTTTTAAGATAGTTTTGGTGAACCACTTGAAGGTGCTAAGTGTTCTCATGCTATTAGCATTGATGTCATATGTGCCATGTAGCTGCATAGCTAATGCTAATGCAGAAATTTCAGTCCTGTTACTTTCAGTCCTGTTACTCATATAAAGGGTAACAGGACTGAATAAGAGTAACAGGAGTGAGAAGTTTGAATGAAATAGTGATTTTAAATGTGTATCTGGTATAACATTGATTAATTATGATACTATTCTCTTTATTTTAAGCTTTACAGTTGGAATAACTCTAAATGTTTTCAGTTTTACAATGTGAACATTTACTTTCAGGGAGCCAATCGATTAAGTGCTGCAGAGAAGCAGCGGCGCTATCGTGCCAGACGCGATGCCGACCCAGAAAGGAGAGATACTTAAAGAAGGAGCAGCAAAAATACAGGGAGGACATAGCATCAGGCAGGAAGAAAACAGTCAATGACATTAGTAAGAGGGAAAAGCGCAGACGTCGCAAAAAGTGGAGGGAGACTTACTACAGTATCAAGTCCAGGAAAGAAGCCCTAAAGCACCTCACCACACCTCCAGATACTCCCCAGGTTTCACCAGACAGAACTAATCCAGAGCCAAGCACTTCTAGGTCAGGATGAGAGTTAGTGCTAGTAGTGTATGAAATGGATTATGTATAAAATGAGTGATGTAAGTATATTAAAGGGGCTATCAGTCTTCATAGATGCTAAAAACATGAATAAACATTTGGGCACCATGCTGCCAGCAGAGGGCAGTTGACCTTTTACATTACACTCAATAGAAAATAAAGATGTCAGACTGCATGGAAGCGGCCCGCGCCTCTTGTAATAAATGCATCAATACATTCCCATATGTAACCGAGTTGAAATGGTTAAACTCAACTCCTCAGTATAAATACCGCCCACCAGTGCCATCGAATTATTAGGTTTTCATTGGCATAGCTGGTTAAAGCGGTGTTTATGAGAGGTGGTCACATGTTCGTAAGTCAGAGGACCCGAACCCAAATTTCAAACTATATCAGAAAACATGTTTCAAATTAATAATTGGGATAAAACAATATAGAGTACATTATTATTTTAAATGTTGTTAGCATGCCTCCAGGAAGACTGATAGCCCCTTTAATAACCCGTACTTCATAGTGAAATGTGTAATACATAGATGGAACAATGTACAATGTAGCTAGGGTAGCATACATCGTTTAATTTATAAATTTAACAACATTGTAATTTTGTACTTGTGTGTTTCAGGCAACATAACGAAGGGCTTAAAAGGAGGAGGAAGACATCAGAAAAGCTCCATAAAGAAATCAAAGAGTTAAAAAAGCAGCTACAGACACAAACCCGAAAAAAAGAGAATTATAAGAAAATAATTCAACGTATGAAACAGAATAATCCATCTCCACGTACAAAAGTTAACAAACAAATGAGACAGCTACCACGCGCTACAATACAAAAGACCCTTCTCTTCCATGAGGCCTTAGTGGAGGACATCCAACAGAAGTACAGCAACTCACGGGGAGAAAAGGAAAGGCAACTCATCACAAAGATAGTGACAGGAAGGGTTGTCAAAAAATATAGGCTGCAACGTCTCGCCCAAAGTTCATTTGGGTTTTCAAAGAAAAGATGGCTGATGAATGCGAAGAATGCAGAACTAAACTTAAACTACCAAAGGAAGAGAAACAATAGGGTGGCAGACGGCTTCATAAAGAAAGTCCAAGATTTCTACACGAAGGACGATGTCAGTAGAATTACAACTGGGAAGAGACAGACCCTCACCCAGAAGAAAATCAAAAATCAGAGGTTCCTTTTGGACATAATGAAAAATCTACATGTGAAGTTTTTGGCAGAACATGATGGGTTGATTTCATACTCCCTCTTCTGCTCACTGCGCCCCTTTTGGGTGGTTCACCCAACTCTAAGTGACCGGGAGACGTGCATGTGCAAGCTGCACGAAAATCTCACTTTCATTGTACAGAAACTGCACCACCTGAAGATCATCAACACTTCCAATCCTGATGAACTTCTAAAATCCATCACATGCAACACGGAGTGCATGAATTGCATGTATGGAGAATGTGCGGTGTGCAAGGACCTCTCGTGTCCCGTCTCTGTCCAATACAATGAGAAGAATGAAGTGACTTATGTCCAGTGGGCAACTGTGGATAAAGAACACAAGAATGACCCCGATGGTGGAACATCCAAAATCACTATCAAAAAAGAGTTTGAGACCACCCAAGAGCAACTGCTGGAACAGCTGAACCTGATGCTGCATAAGTTTAAGAGGCACACTTACAACATCAAGAATCAGTTTACCCACTACAGGGCACTAAAACAAAGCCTGAAAGCACATGAATGCTTAATTCATGTTGACTTTTCAGAAAACTACCTCTGTAAGTACAGCACAGAAATACAGGCGGTCCACTTTGGAGCATCACATCAGCAGGCAACCTTGCACACAGGTGTGCTTTATGTACATACAACCCCCTGTCCGGTGTCCTTCTGTTCAGTGTCCCCCTCTAGACAGAAGGGCCCACCAGCAATCTGGCAGCACTTGTCACCAGTGCTTGATTATGTGCAGAGTGCACATCCAGAGGTCTCCACGATCCATTTTTACAGTGATGGCCCTTGCACTCAGTATAAACAGCGAGGGAATTTTTTCCTGTTTTCTACTGAGCTGTTCAGAAGAGGATTCACTGCTGGAACGTGGAACTTCTTTGAGGCAAGCCACGGCAAGGGGGCCCCGGATGGAGTGGGAGGGGCCCTGAAGAGGACGGCTGACAGTCTTGTCAGCAAGGGGACAGATATCCCAGACGCTTCAGAGCTGTTTTCTGTGTTGAGCAAGACGGATACAACAATCAAGCTGTTTTTTGTGGAAGAGGAAGCAGTTGACAGAGCAGTGTCAGAGATGCCCAAGGATGTGCCACCAGTTCCATCTACAATGAAAATGCATCAGGCAGTAACCCTAGGTCCTGGAGAGCTGACCTACAGGGATGTCAGCTGCCTGTGTACAGCAAGACAACATCTGAGCTGTGAGTGCTTTAATCCAAAGCATTTCACATTCAATCAACAGAAGGCTCCCATGACCACAGAAAATCAGTGGCAAAGTCCTGAGGTTGTTGGAAAATGGTGTGTGCTGAAGTATGATGGTCAGCTGTACCCTGGGATCATCACAGACACAAGCAACACACACGTCAAGGTTCGGTGTATGAAAAGGATTGGAGCCAACAGGTTTTACTGGCCAACCCACGAGGACATCCTTTGGTACCTGTTTCAAGACATCCTGTGTGCCATCCCACCAGCAAGGCAAGTCACAGCTCGTTACATGGAAATTGACAAAGACATCTGGGCCAAACTAGAGATTGTTTCTTACTAGAAAAGGCAAGTTTTGTTCATTAATTTATAGCAATTATATACAAAATACAAGTGGATGTCTTGTTTTCAAGTGAATGTTGTGTTTTATGTGCAGAAAAGGACATTTTCAAGTTAATTATTAGGTACTGGTAGTCAATAGATCTGAGGACCTGCTGAATATGCAAAACTTTTTGTATTTGTTGTCTTTCTTGCCTTTTGTAGAGGAAGATGGAGAACCCATACTGTACAGAGGCAGGAGCCAGACACACATGCTGCAAGGGGAGGAGCCCTCTAACCCTAACCCTGCACACACACACACAGTCACACGTATGCATTCTCACACATGCACAAGGCTACGGACACACACACACACACTAACGCACACGGGCACACACACACACACACACACACACACACACACACACACACACACACAAGCACACGCTCACATAATCACATACACACTCATGCAAAAGCATGCACATACAATTGTAACTACTTTGATGTGGATTTCTTGATTTTTTGACTTTTTATTATAGTTTTCACAATATAATCCAGGCCCAAACAGGGCTTAGACTAAGATATTTTTTGCCATATACAATGACCTGTTTCATGTTTGTTTAATTGAAGTTAGTTCTGTGACATCCAGTTGTTCTCACACACAAAAACACTCATTCCTTTTACTTGGTGCTCATTCCTGTGACCCACTATTCATTCCTGTTACCTCATTGTTTTTTATTAAAAAAATAAAAATAAACCATTTATATTTCAATTATGTTTGGTCCATCATTTGAACAATTGTTTGATAAATCACATGATAGATTTGTGATCAAATTGAGGTTGGGGTCTCCCTTTAAAATAAATAATGGCTTTGTGTTTTTAAAAGAAATGCATTTCGCCTGCATATGTTGTGACTTTTTAGCTACAGATATATATATTTTTAACATGTAACCAATTATTTCTTTAAAATACCCACTTCATTGAGGGAAAAACAAAGAAACTAGTTGGCTTGACCTTTAATTGATATTTAAACAGGTGTAAGAGTTTTGGTAACAGGACTGAGAAAAATGCAACCATCATCCTTTTAGAAATCTTGTTTAAAAAAAAAAGAAAATGGCCTGAGATTGACCATTACACATTTTGAATAGTTAAACATGTGTGTTATTAGATACAGTGCTGAAAAAAGATAAAGAATGAAGTTTAATTTTGAAAAGTTACAACAAGCAAATGGCACTGATTCGGCGGAATGGCACACACATCATTTTGACGTATACCTCTACCAAAATTTCATCTTTATCTGCGGATATTTCAGTACAGAAATGATTTTGACCAGCCACAAGGAGAGACTTAATTAGTTGTGCCTTAATTTGTTAAATAAGGTTAATGTTACAACGGATACGTCTACCACTAGGGGGCCAACGTGGATCGGGTTAAATAGAACAGTACCTAAATTGTAGAGGATTGACCAAATTTGGCATCTGTGCGAAGGGGTTAAAGTGTGTATAGTGCATGTGTGCAGACTTATGTACTGCATGCCAGCTCTGCTCTCTATAATGTGTATAGTGTAAATTGTGTGTTGTGTATAGCATAGCATTTTTAGTGTGAGTGTGTGTAATGTATACTTGTTATTTGCTATTTGCTGTCTTCCTTTCACTGCCAAGAGGGTGGGGCCTGTTGATACACACACACACACACACACACACACACACACACACACAAAAGTAGAGCTGTGGTGAGAGTAAGAAATTTGGAAGATAGAAATGCGGGTATGCCATTTTATTTTAGATATTTGTTTCTTTGCTAGCTCACTACTCAGCAAACTAGCGAGAAGTAGCAAGCTAATGACCTTTTAAAAAAAGTGTTTGTTAGCTAGCTAGTTTACTATCACCAGCTGTACCATAGCTAGTTTTCAGATGCATATGCAGATAATTTTGTTGGCTGAAAAAAGTATGCACGTACAGTGTATTGTGTAGTGTGTGTATAGTGCATGTTTGTGTAGTACATATCATGTTCAGTGTATGTTATGTGTGTGTGCAGACTTACGTACAGCCTGCCGGCTCTCTGCGAATCCCTTGCGCAGGAAGATGCAGGCAGGCCCCAGCACGTTGTGCATAACGGTGCAGTTCTGGGCCAGTGCAACTAGGGGCTCCTGATAGGGGCCGCCTGCCCGCCCGTCCTCGAATGACTGCACCACTCTGTAGCTCCTCTTCTGGTCCTGCAACACCACCGGGGGGGGGGGGGGCATAATTATGGGTAGGAACACATGTCCATGTGTCAGTATGGTTGTGTCAGTCAGTCAGGCAGAAAACTGGACTGACAATAAACAGCTGCAGTGTCACCTTGTCAGTCTAAAGCGAGCGACATGCTTCAAATGAACTGGATAGTCAATGTGTTGTCCGACCATGGGACAGTGTTGTTGTTCATACCTTATCCGACGTAGCTAAACTGGAAGGTGGGCTGAGAAGCTGTCCCTCATAGAAAGGGGTGGGATTATAACACGAAGTACCATAGAAAGTTGCCATAGGCATGTGAGGTTCTGCTTCCTGTTAATCCTGCCCATTGCACACCTGGCCAATCGCTGCAGAAAGTATGACATCGGAATGTCGGTTTCAGAATGTTACAAAAATTGTCGCTCGCATGCCAAATTTGAATGTTGGAAAGGAACTAACTATCTGACTCTATCTGATGTTCCAAACAGGTGTGCGTTTGAAGCATGCAGCACCCTTCAGTCTGTAAGTCTGTCAGTCTGCTTGAAAAAAAAAAATATATTCTTGTAGGCTAGGCTTGGACCTACTATGGCTATGCTAACGATCTGTTGGCTACAGCTTACATGCATAGCAGGCCATACCAGGCCTGGAAAAGTGTTGGAAAAAAATTTAATACAAAAAGCCTTGGAAAAGTCATGGAAATTTGTTTCACAAATCTTTTCATGTCATTTTTTTAACTTACATTCATTTTTAAATAATTGATATGCTTTAAAAAAAGAAAAAAAAAAGATTTAACGTTAAATATGAGACCCTGAGCCTCCTAGAGTTGCGACAATGAGGGAACGCTCTTACCCTTTAATTTAAAAAGCTTTGTGTTCATTTCATAATGACAGAACATGCTAAATATTTAGGCTAGTTGAATTAAATAAAAAATACTTTATTGGCAAGATCTGTTTGTGTAACAATAATGCCAAAGTAAACAATTATGATATATATCAATTAACGTTATCTATCTATCAATAAGCCCAGCATCAGAAATACGGGGTAAAAAGGGCAAACATGGCCCCAAATAAATCTATTTTGCCCCAGAAAGCACAAGCGCAGGGGCATAAATGCCCCTAAAATATTTCTTGTAAGATTCCAATTTATACGCATTCTTGTCACTATCAAACGCAGCTAAAACATTGGTCAATTTTGGCTATACATGTGGTTGCTAGCCTATTACTTAGCTGACAAATGTCTGGCTAAATCACGGATCTGGACTTTATTCAAAAGTCATCACGCAATCGGTCAGACATTGCGTTTCCCATTGATGTAGAAAATCTTTTTTTTAAATATTTTTGTCAACATTAAATATGTCGAAACAAAACAGCATGGCTGTGTTGATATAAACTAAATTAAAACTGGAAGAAAAATAAACTTATTTTAAAACGAATGGAGCACCTTCCTCGTGTAGGCTACGTGATGTAGCCTAACGGGAGAAAACAAGCAGCTGGTTTAAAAATATTTGCTAATACACATCACTAATTCAACGATTAATTATCTACGGCAGCCCTATAGTGGTGATTGTCGACATCCCAATTATAGTATTCATATTTATATGAAATTATAAATTAAAATTAAGAAAACCCCAAAATCCAGACCCATGATTGTTAGCCAATGTTTGTTAAAATTTGCACTACAAAAGGGAAAGCAATGTGTGCACTAGCTAGATGCTGCTGCCTACTAAAGCTCTTACTGATATGTGTCAGTGTTATGGAATCCTTATCAGCCAAAATTAATTTATAGACGTTTATTCCTTTGATCAAATTATTGTTGTCATTCATGTTATTCAAGATATACAGGGCGGCAGTGTAGTATAATGGTTAAGGAACTGGTCTTGAACCGGTCTTGTAAAAGTTGCAGGTTCGATTCCCAGGTAGGACACTGCCATTGTACCTTTGAGTAAAGTACTTAACCTGAATTGCTTCAGTATATATCCAGCTGTACAAATAAATAACATTTTTTTAAAAGCTAAAATAGTTGTGCAAGTCGCTCTGGATAAGAGCGTCTGCTAAATGCCTGTAATGTCATGTATACAGTGTGCTTTGGAATTCTCATGGTTAATTTCAAATTTTATCCTCACTTTTCCATGTCTAGTGACATCACAGAATACTTAGTCATGAAAATGTGTTTTAAAGTTATTGAGAAGTCATAAAAAAGTAATGGAAATCCATTGGTCGAAATGTGTATGAACCCTGGCATAGGCAATGACTGGAAGACCAGCTTAATAATAATAGTAATGTCCTAACAATGTTCTGCTTATTAGCCTAATTAATAAACTTGCTGTAGAATGTTCTCGTCGGCTATTATATATTTCTTATTGCCAGAGTGCTTTGTCCGACAGTGATTGTGTTTTTATTGTAGCCTATCCAGCCTGCTCCTGTTATTAATCTGTTACCAAAGGTACCATAGATCTGCTGTTTTTATAATGATCGTGTTCTAAGGGCGTAATTCATTAGTATTTATTGGGAGAGACAGTGTGGGGGTCAGAAATCTTTTTCATAGCAGTGGTTGAAATTGTCAATTGTGATGGCTTTTAGAAGAATAGGAGGCAGCACACAGTACATTTTTCATTATTTCACTTAGTCACAATAACACTTCACAATCACACTAGTCACAATCACTTGTACAAAGATTGGCACAAACGGTTGGGCAAGTGTTTTTTAGTTGCTTTCTTATTTAGGCTAAATCTCCCTTAGATTGTCAATGTATTGACAACATGTAGACAACGCATGATTCCAGACGTCAATTTAATTTGTTTTTGACCTATGGAACGCCGTTTGGGCCAAAACGTGTAGTTCGGCATCCGCATTGAGACGTCAAATTTGTTCGTCTTAAGACGTCCATTTTGAACGTCTACGTCTTAAGATGACAGAAAATACCCTGTTTACACGTCCATTTTTAACGTCTTACGGCGTTTAAAATTGGGTGCTACCACTTCATCAGTTTCTGAGTGGAAACCCTCCATACAATCATTGCAAGAGAGAAAACAATTCCCCACTCAACCTACTTTGTATGAATTGAGGTTAAGAAAAAATATTGATTGAATTGGGCTTAAAAAATAATATTGATTTACAGTGACATTATTAACATCTGCATTTTTGTAGGCTACTGGTTACTTATTGAGAAAAACTAGCTTGTATACAATATCATACTTGACATATTCATCTAATGTGGTGTGTTCGCCGAAGTGCCCACTAGATGGCAGTATTAGAGCACAAATGGCAACCTGTTGAATTTTGAGTAAAAGAAAGAATTTGGTGTTCTGCAAGCCATTGATTTCGATGTAAACTGGTTAAGATCCTTTCTGATTAATGGCAAATTTTTTGTGCAGCCAAGGGGTATTTTTTAATGTAATGGTGTTGTGAATTATATTTTACATTGTGACTATTATGTTTAAAAAATCAGAGCGGAGTTGGAGTGGAGCAGGGAGCAGAGCGCCATTAATTTAACCTGAGCGAGGAGCGCACTTGACCCATTGACATATATAAGAACAGATACTTGAACTTGAACAGATATCACTCAAACCCGCTCAAGCTCACACAAATTCGCTCCGTGCCGTGTTGCAATAGCAGCACCCTTGCACAGATAGCTAGATATATCTGGCATATTCCTTGGTATTTGGTATTAAATGTTCAAATCCCCACTTTGACCACCTTTTGTGATTTTATTAATTAAAGCAGGCTAGTATTGGACAAAGTTTCACTGTCGCCATGATTCCTTCCTTCCCCATGTCCTAAATGCATAAGGGTGATAACATAGTTAGCCTACTATTTTTCTGTTTTCCTTCAGTGATGAGGTGTGGTTGAAAAACCACACCTATTGTTATTCCTCAGACTTACCGTTATTATTTTTCCGCCGATCTACACCGTTCCCACCATCGACACCATTTATACCTCCTATTATACCTTTATACCCCCTCCAGGTTGCTATTACTTTTTACTTTTATACCATATACAGTGTGAGCAATTTCATTTCATTACTAGTCTATGCTTCTATTAAGTGCTGGTGGAATTAGAACCAGGGACTGTGGGCGCGTTAAGTAAATGAGCGGCTCAGCTTCACTCAGAGCGAAGAAGGCACTTAACGGGTTGCTAGTTTTGCTCACTCTGAGCCGCTCAGAGCGTAGCTGAGTTTTAGATGTGGATCAGAGAGGAACAATACGGTAGCCCAACGTCGTTAGCTATTGACCCAAGTTTTCTGTCTACTGGGGATGACAGGAACGAAACGTGCTTTTGTTTGCCGCACAAACCATATGCGCCTAGTTTTATATAGCTTATTTATATTAGCTATAGGAAATGATAAGTTAGTGATAATGCTAAGTTTACGTTACAGCTAACAATTGACCAAATTCAACCTAAAATAAGTAGGCTATGCTTGAATCTTGTACGTCGCCATCAGACGGTTGTTGACAGTTGCTCAGCGCTCGCGTAGAGCAAAACGTTAAGTGATTCAAAAATCTGCTCAGTGATTAGTGATGTGCAGTTCGCGAACGAATCGGTATTTTTGAACGACTCTTTATGCTGAGTCGACTCGCCAATTAGAGGGAATCGTGCTTACCCACGGCTCTGGCTCTTTGGCTCTTAGCTCTGGCTGCTTTCTACTACAGCCGGGAGACACTCCCCCGAGACACTCAGCAGTGGTTAATGCGCGGCGCGCAGTTTCTGATTGCTAAGTTAGAACCTACGTAAGAATACATTTTAATTTGATCTAACAATATTGCACACACTTTGTGAAGTTAATAATCGTCCCAGCTCATTGCAAAGTTATTATGACGACTAATGGTTAAAAGAAAGATACATAGCTACAGTAGCTATACTACCCAACTGATCAGCACGAAATCAACTTGACTCAATTTAAGAGCCATGAGCCGTGGCAATATCCCACGGCTCCAGACGGAACCAGAGCCGTGACACAAACCAAAGTAATTTTTGAGTTTTAACCACATAACTGTTCATTATGCAGTACATTACGCTATTAATCGGGTTTACTACTCAGCGTGATTCAACCGGAAACCCTATTGACAAACTATGTTAGCCTATATAAAGCCGACTGTTTATTACGAAATTATTCAACTTGGCTGTTTGCGAGAATTGCAACCGAATTCCAGTCAACTATGAAACAATTAAGCCTAATATGCGATATTGCGATTGTGTTCAGCTAGATTAGGCTACTAAAAATGACAGCAAATATATTTAAAGTGGTGGCATTTTTATTTTAGAACTCTTGACCAACAACAACAGAATAAATAGCTTACAATTGTGTATGATATAATAAAGTAGTTAAAATAAACTAAACAAATACACACAGGCTCCTGTACATCATATGCACACACTGACACACGCAATAAATATCTGGCTTGTTTGTCAAATTTGGCTGGCTATCTCTCTTATACTGTTTTCCATCCACCTCATTTTCAGTAGACCTAGGCTACTGGATTCTAGGATCTGATAAAATAAAAAAAAGATTAATATTAGCATAGATAAAATAGCTCTATACAAATATAACCATGTAAATGTATATTATTACCTGTAAGATCTAATGTGACAATCTATGATCGAAAAAACGGAGATGGGAAAGTCGTTAATAAACGTAACCTGCGATTGCAAATTAGCTTGAGAGAGTAGGCTACTGTAAATTGAGAATATTAGCAATGAGTATCATTCAGATGATTTGGGTCTGAATAAAATATCAAGGCTAGTTTACAAACTTATTTTGCCTACTTTGTTACCAGCTAGGGTCTGCTGTCTGAAACAGCTTCTAATTCCAGCTCGCGACGCTGAAAGAAAAAGATGCGGCTCAAACAGCTCGACTGTATTAACCGGAAGTACCAAAATTGCAACTCCGACTCTTAAAACTGAATGGTACGAATAGAGCCGACTCAGAAAAAAGAGCCGAACTGCCCATCACTATCAGTGATCACACTGAGCATTCTCACCGTGAGCGCTCAGTTACTTAACGCGCCCTGTGACGACGACAGTTGTCTACAACCGTGTCCTAACCTTAACACCTGAATCAGCGAGGACCTCTTTGATATTTTTCATTTGACATCACAGGGCTTTTCTGATGACATCACCTCACATTCACTTTTGCAGAAACTTACCCTCTTAGTTCCTTTACACTCTTTGGGTGCATCCCAATAGTTGAAAAATGCACCCTCCCTTCCTCCACTACCACCTTCTCTACTCCGTGCCCCGGAAACCAATCTTTCATTCCTTCGTCCCTCCACTGTCCCAATAGAGGAGAAGACGAGCAGCTTCAAGCTCGGCTTCTCCTCCCCTCCGGCGAAGCATACATTGATGTATCCTACTGTGGACGTTTTCACATTTTTGGGTGACATTATCAAGCTCACGCCCACAGAGATTTAAGAAAAGGCAACAGTGATGATGCGTAGCTATGCCTTATATTAATTTCCCCAAGGTAATGATGCCCCAATGCAATATACACTGCTCAAAGAAATTAAGGGAACACTTAATCAACACAGTATAACACCAAGTCAATTCAACTTCTGGGATATCGATCTGTCCAGTTAGGAAGCGTAAACGATTGTGAATCAATTTCACCTGCTTTGGTGCAAATGAAAGTGACAACAGATGGACAGGAGAGGCAACAGCAAGACAACCCCCAAAAAGTAAATGGTTTTGCAGGTGGTGGCCACAGACTATTTCTCTCTCCTTATCCTTCCTCACTGATTTTTCTTTAGTTTTGCATTTTGCTAGTGCCCTTGTCACTACTGGCAGCATGAGGCGGTACCTGCAGCCCATTCAGGTTGCACAGGTAGTCCAGCTCCTCCAGGATGGCACATCCATATGTGCCGTCGCAAGAAGGTTTGCTGTGTCTCCCAGCACAGTCTCAAGAGCGTGGAGGAGATACCGGGAGACGGGCCTTTACACGAGGAGAGCTGGACAGGGCCGTAGAAGGGCAACAACCCAGCGGCAGGACCGGTATCTGCTCATTCGTGCGAGGAGGAACAGGAGGAGCACTGCCAGAACCCTACAAAATGACCTCCAGCAGGCTCGTGTGCATGTTTCTGACCAAACTGTCAGAAACAGACTCCATGAGGGTGGCATGAGGGCCTGACGTCCTGTAGTGGGACCTGTGCTCACAGCACAGCCCAGCACCGTGCAGCTCGATTGGAATTTGCCAGAGAACACCAGAATTGGCAGGTTCGCCATTGGTGCCCCGTTCTCTTCACAGATGAGAGCAGGTTCACACTGAGCACACACAGACGTGAAAGAGTCTGGAGACGCCGTGGCGAATGTTATGCTGCCTGCAACATCATCCAGCATGACCGGTTTGGTTTAATTGACTTGGTGTTATACTGTGATGATTAAGTGTTTCCTTCATTTCTTTGAGCAGTGTATTTAGCTTAAATTGTGTGTGTGCTTCAGTTATTAGCGCACAAAGGACATAGCATCCTACAACGAAAAACAAAATGCCGTTTTTGTGGTTCATATCCTACATAAAGATTTGGCAATTTAAGTTGGGGAAACAGCTTTATTTATTTGCTTGCACATTAACGTTGCTTAGCTATTAACATATACATAAATATAGCCTAAGCATGATAGCTACCATTTCAGTATGTGAATATGCATGAATGAATTTATTCAACCATTCCAAAGTACGTTTTTAAATTTGACTCCAGATGTTACAGTGGGAAATAGGCCTAATTGTTTTTCGGTGTGACCACTGCGATATATGAACATTGGGAATGATAGGCCTATATCCGATAATATGACGATAATTTGTTCCACTAATCTACGGAGATGTTTCCCAATTTGCCTATGTGAGATGCAAGGAACTAGCAATAGTAGGCTGTAGTGTAGCTACAGTAGCCTATATAGACCTATGAGGTGAATTAGTGCTGTAATTATGTCATCGGGAACATCGCGATTCTGGAATTACTGTAAGTTGTTATGTTTGCGTAGCCTATACTACAACACATTTACTTTGATCTAATGTTGCTGATTACATGTTAATTAGTGTCTCTGCGCGAACCGCAATACAGGCTATGTTTAGCCTACACTGTGCATGTAACTATTACTTGCACTTATATATAATATAATATAAATATATTTTCCAGCTTTAAATGGGCTGATCATGTGGAAGATCTGTGATTGGCTTTGGGAATATTTGTGGGCTCGGAGTCAGTCAAAGTTATGATGGGGCAAATTCATCAATAGTCGACGGCGATTTTGATGACGGTGAAGCAGATTTGCTTTCCCAATTTTCTTCGCAGCTCCTTTCCTCCACTCCCCTCCTCCCCTCCCTTCCTCCACATACTTCCGAGTAGTAGAGGAGTGGTAGTGGGGGAGTGGAGTCAAGGGCCGTTCACACAGCAGACAGTAGGTGGCGGGACAAAACCGGATGTCATTCGTTTCAATGAGACAACGACGGCAATTTTTGCCGTCTACCACTGTGGTAGGGTCATGCGCCGATGGAACGGAAGTGGTACGTTTCAAAATGGATGAGAAGTTTGTGCAACTTCGTGGAAGAGAACGAGATGGGTGGGAGGAAATAATGAACCAAAAAGTTAAAAAATACAGAGATCTTGACAAAAAGGCTGCAGCATGGAGTGTTGTATGCACTGGCATGCAGATTCCAGGTACACATTATTATTAGCTGTATTTTCAGAAGCTTTTCTGTGTATGATTTGAGGTGTAACTAACTACATTACATTACAGTCATTTAGCAGAAGCTTTTATCCAAAGCGACATACAGTAATTGCATACAGAAACGTCATCGAAGTAACTACAGAACAGATAAGATAAAGCACATCCTTCCCATAAAGTAGCAGCTATCCCTAGTAATGAACATTGAATGCAGTTCACAGTAAACTGGGTAAATCAGCTCTACTACAATTCTATTCTAAATATTATAAACTTCAATACACAGTTAAAAACAAGAACAAGTACCATGAGAGGTCCTAGATAAGTATCAGTCCAGGCGGAGTCTTAAAAGGTGTGTTTTCAGGCCACGACGGAACGCAGGCAGGGTTGGCATAGAACCTAGGGGAATGGGAAGTTCGTTCCACCACTGGGGAGCTAGGGTGGAAAAGCTCCGCAGTCGGGACAAGCGAGCGCCATTGACACGGAGCGGGGGAAGTGCGAGTCGCCCTGCTGTAGACGAGCGAAGTGGTCGAGCAGGAACAAGTCCTGCAGGTAGACGGGGCCTGTCCTATTGGCTGCAGTGTAGGCCAGGGTCAGAACTTTGAACTTGATCCTGGCTGCAACTGGCAGCCAGTGGAGTGACCTCAACAGGAGGGTGACGTGAAAATTTCGGGAGGTTGAACACAAGCCGGGCAGCTGCGTTCTGGAACAGTTGAAGAGGCAGGCTGGTAGGCTTCCGAGCAGGGAGTTGCAGTAGTCCAGGCGTGAGGTGACCATAGTCTGGACCAGAAGTTGGGTGGAGTAGGTGGTCAGGTACGGTCGAGCTACCTAACTAGCTAGGGAAGCTACCTAAACTTGCTGACATTATGATACATACACACACACACCGCCCAATTATGAAGGCACAGACTGAAACAACGCAGTAATACACACACACAATGTATAAATACACTTTCGGTCGCGGTCCATTTTGGAAAGGCGCTATTTGGTACACCGGTAATCTATTTTGCACGGACCGTAAATATGGCAACGGATATAAACAATGCGTTACCGCGATGGACATTTCTGCACCGTCCTGCCGCTGTACCGTCTACCGTCCGCTGTGTGAACGACTCAGAAGGGAGGTGGGGAGTGAAGAATATTGGGATGCACCCTTTGCTTATACAACCATGTGTGTGACCTAGCGCAATAAGTAGGCTATTCCGCGAGCGGTGTTGCATGTGGCGTCAAGGTTCCGTCCTGCCTGTTAAGTATTTGTGTGGAAATATCACACATACACACAGGAGGGTGCAAACAATGCAGTTAGGGTGGAGTGGTACAGCTAACAAAGCTGCAATTAACATAGGCATAGCCTTCCACTAATCATTTTGGCGCATTGAAAATGTTTTATTGAGTGGTAACGTTACAGCTAACTAACTAGCTAGCTACAGCTTCCACAAGCTATTAACGTTAGAACATTCACTGGTGAAAATATAGCCTGTAGTTGAGTGATATGAACTCTGTTTGGAAGAGCACATCAAATAACTGAAATTATCTGGAAACTGGCCAGATTTTGAGTTCGGTAAACTAAGTAGGTCTACTTAGGCTACCGAATGCTAAATCTGACCAAAGTCCCGATATGGTTCTTGGGACATGCATATTCTTCCGACTGGCTGACAGGAGATGATTCTTAGCTACATTAGCTACCGACAGGAGATCATTTGAACTCGTAGAAGTGCCATTAGCTTGATCCAGCACTCAAACATTTGCTTAACTTCTTATTCATTATTCAGCTGGAGACATTTAGTAATTTAGCCACATAGTGCTAGCTAACGTTCGTGATTTAAGAACACGTCTGATTAAGAACCTATTTGCCGATGTCCGTATTAGGGCATATTATTATTATTACAGAACGCTGTGCGCACATCTACTATGACATTGCTGAGCAACCGGTCTATTTACCCAACAAGCAGTGTCGATCTGTTGTTAGGTAACCGTGGTTACACACACAAACACCGCAAGTTCAGTATACTACCACCATTTGCTCTGCCTATTTACGCCACTTCTTGTGAGACATTCAACAAGGTAGATAGTCAGTCAGTCAGTAAGCAAGTTTCGCTGTTCTAGGCCAGCCTGGCGCTGGGCAAAAATGGCTGAAAAACTATTTTTTTCATATACAAACAAACGTCCAAATGTCATAGTTTATTTTGAAGGAATTAGGGAAACCCCATTCATTTCGCCCATAGGCTGTCTATTTTTTGATCCGGAAGTCTAACAAATCTGGAGGAAATGACGACACAACTTCTGAGGCCTATTGCCCCTTTAAGAAAATAAGTTTTTCTGAACGAACAGATGGCAGTAGGCCTAACGTAAGAACGAGCCGTCTGGAGATTTTTAGCTTATTTCTTTTACCACTTTTACCTTATTGGCATATTGGCAAAGGTATTGGTCCGTTTTTTAGTTTTTTTCCACGGCCCAAAGTTTTTTCTCTGATTAGCCAATGTGATATGTCACGTGAAGGTGGTCATTTTGTCCCTTTTGCAGAGGGAAATCTTTTTTTACCATCTGTGGTATTGCAGTCGGTGATACCAACCTCTTTTTCAAGCTTTCCGTGAACCAGCGGTCCTTGCCCAGCTAATAATAGCATGAAGTGTTGCCTATTTTTCAGGTATTGCCTCCCTGAAATGTTGATGTTAGACTGATAGAATTAACTATTTTTGCAATGTAACGTTGTGTTAGACAGATTAATGTCAAAGGCTAACGTTACGTAGCGGCTATCTTGTTAAAATCGCCTCACAGCCTAACCTTACTAAAAATGTTTAATATCTCGTAAACTAACGATACATTATTAACAAGCTGTTTGGTTAACGTTAACTACTCGTCGTAATGTTGTTCGAAGCTGTGTTGAGCAAAGCAGGCGTATTAGCCCCCCCCCCCTCCCCCAGAAAGCAGAAATCTCTAGCGAACATAGACATGTATAACGACTGTTATGCTCTCAGAACTGTATAATTCTGTGGTTATGTTAAATGAAAGGTAACTTTGTTAGCTTGCAGTAGCAGTCAGAGGCGTAGAAATGACAGGCTTTCACAAAAGCCTGTTGATAATACGCCAATAGTAGCTTGATTTAAAAGAAAATAAGTCATAGTTATAGCTACTTTAGAACATATTTGGCTAACCGTAACGTAACCCCATCAATGTATTCAACTGCGTTACAACCTGAACGTTGTTTTGAAAGAAAGCCAAGCCACTTTTTCTAACTTAACCATTTATGGTTAAGCCTAACTGCAATGGACATACCGTTATTTATGCTAACCTTCCAATATCCAGTATCAGATTCGCTGACCAGGCTTTACCCGGATATTTCATCTTTTTGGATTGAAAATATTTGTCCACAGCGGACACTTGTGCCCCGTTTATGCGGTCTTAAAGTGCAGTAATTATAAAGTTGTCTGGCTTTGATAGCCTAGCGTTGATGCTCACCACAAGTTTCCAACTAATGGTGGAGAAGGAATATGTAAACATGTCACATACCGAACAAGAGATAGCCCAATAGAGCAAGGAAGGAGAAACTAAGTGAGGAATGGGAAAGACTGAGGGGTCAAACGAAGCCATAGCTTACCCTTATATAAGATGTACAAAATTAATCTGAAGCAGGATCAACTGAGGATCAAAACTGCTGGTTCCGTAGAGGCCGGCTCAGCAGCAAATTTGCTTTGTTTTACCTAATCTAACCTAACACTGCTGGCTCTGTAGCGGCCCACTCAGCAGCAAATAACATAACGTTAGTTAGTTAGCCTAATATATTTTGTTTTGTTTTAAGAACAATCACAAATTTGCAGATTTGCCAGCACAATACGACCACCAAACATTTCTACAGCTCAGTGGCCCAGCTCAGTCACTCAGTCAAACAGGAAACAGGAAATGAGATCAACTGGAGCAGACATTATAACAAAACCCCAATAACAAGCTATAATATAGTACATTGCAACATATTTTAATGGTGTACCATGCTTACATAAACTAAGTAAACATCAGGACCCAAGCAAAACAATATTATACTTTAAGTATACTTTTAGTACATTTTATGTACTCATCATGTAATAGAATCTTTCTCGGTTTCGGGTGCACCAGTTAGCGCGTCCCCAACTAATGTTAGAACTCCAGTAATACCTCCGCAACAAGGTAACGTTAAGTGGATCACAGTTTGTGAACGTAGTCGGAAGCCTCCACCAACACCAATTCGGGTTTCAAATAGGTTCTCTCCCCTGAGCAATACATCTTCAGTAAAGCCTGCTGAAAAAGCTTTGATAATCGGTGATTCCATTCTACAAAACGTGGAAATTGCGATTCCAAAGACCGTAGTTCGTTGCATTCTTGGAAGCAAATTTTAAAATGCTGGCTAAAGCTAAGCAAAACGGTTGTCTAACACTGTCATTTGCTCTTATTTGTTCAACTAACATTACTAAATCGCTGGCTATTTGAGTGGTGTCTCCCTAATAACGTCAGCTAGATCATTGGCACACGTTTTGGGGGAGGCCTAATCTTTTAAAAAGAGATTATGTTCACCCCACGTGGGAGGGTTCAGCTCTTATCTTTAATAATCTGGCCTTTAATTTTCGAAATTCAAATCCCTGACTATTTAGAGCCAAGGCCAGGCAGCAAATCTAGCGTTCTCTAGTCCATTAATTACTCCGCACTAGAGGACCTTTACGGAGTAATTAATGGACTAGAGAACGCTCACCCTGAGGCAGCTTCTATTGTTGTTGGCGACTTCAACAGGGCTAATATGAGGAAAGTATTGCCTAAATATCACCAGCATATTAACTTTCCTACCCGTGGTGATCAGACTCTTGACCATTGTTATTCTCAACTACGGGACAGCTATAAACCCCTCCCCCGCCCTGCCTTTGGTAAGGCGGATCACACCTCCATTCTTCTCCTCCCAACCTACAGACAACGTCTAAAACAGGAAAAACCGGTTTCTCGAGCAGTTCAACGCTGGAGTGAGAAATCCATTGCCACTCTGCAGGACTGTTTTGAAACCACAGACTGGCAGATGTTCTGTGTTGCAGCTGATGGGGACATTGATGAATACACAGACTCTGTCTCAGCCTACATCTCCAAGTGCATAGATGACGTTGTCCCGAGAGTCAATGTTAGGACTTTCCCCAGCCAAAAGCCCTGGGTTAATGGTGATGTCCGTGCTAAGCTCAGAGCACGGTCTTCTGCCTATAGATCTGGGGACCTGGAGGCCTTGAGGAAGTCCAGATATGACCTACGGAAAACCATCAGAGATTCAAAAAGAGCCTACAGGGACAAGTTGGAGTCCAACTACCACAGTTCCGACCCCAGACGCATGTGGCGTGGACTGCGCTCCATCACAGACTACAAAGGGAGAAATAGCAGTGATGCCCAGCCCGCCGCCTCTCTTCCCGATGAGCTCAACACCTTTTACGCACGGTTTGAGGTGAGCAACACCATCCCTTCTGTAAAACTAGCTGAGGACCAGGATGACTGCACTCTGTACCTATCTATGGCTGACGTGAGGAGAGCTTTTAAAAGAGTAAACCCTCGGAAGTCACCAGGGCCAGATGGCATTCCAGGCCGTGTCCTCAGAGCGTGCGCTGACCAGCTAGCGGAGGTATTCACCTCTATATTCAACCTCTCCCTGAAACAGTCTGCAGTCCCCACCTGCTTCAAACAGACAACCATTGTCCCCGTACCAAAGAAACCTTCCATCACCTGCCTGAATGACTACCGCCCTGTAGCACTGACCTCCATCATCATGAAGTGCTTCGAGCGGTTAGTCAGAACCCACATTTGCTCCTCCCTTCCTGACACCTTGGACCCCCTTCAATTTGCATACCATCCCAACAGATCTACGGACGACGCCATCACCCTGACAGTGCACACCGCCCTCTCCCACCTGGGCGGCAGTGTGGTATAATGGTTAAGGAACTGGGTTTGTAACCGAAAGGTTGCAGGTTCGATTCCCAGGTCGGACACTGCCGTTGTACCCTTGAGCAAGGTACTTCACCTGCATTGCTTCAGTATATATCCAGCTGTATCAATGGATACTATGTATAAATGCAAAATAAATGCTGTGTAAGTCGCTCTGGATAAGAGCGTCTGCTAAATGCCTATAATGTAATGTAATGTAATGGATAAGGGTAACACATACGTGAGGATGCTGTTTATAGACTACAGCTCAGCATTCAACACAATTGTGCCCGCTAAGCTCATTCCCAAGCTCAGGATCCTGGGTCTTAACACCTCCCTTTGCAACTGGATCCTGGACTTCCTGACGGGCAGACCCCAGGTGGTGAGAATGGGTAACCGCTTCTCCTCTGCACTGACCCTGAGCACCGGAGCCCCTCAGGGCTGCGTACTCAGTCCCCTCCTGTACGCCCTGTTCACACACGACTGTGTGGCCACGCGCAGCTCCAACGCCATCCTTAAGTTTGCAGACGACACCACCATCCTGGGTCTCATCTCCAACAACGATGAGACCGCCTACTGAGAGGAGGTCAGCATCTTAGCAACATGGTGCCAGGACAACAACCTCTCTCTCAACGTCTGCAAGACTAAGGAGATGATCGTGGACTTCAGGAAGCGACAGGGGGGGGGTCACGCCCCCATTCACATCGATGGAGCTGAAGTGGAGAGAGTCTCCTGCTTCAAGTTCCTCGGTGTGTTCATCAGTGATGACCTATCCTGGTCCAGGCAATCGGTCGCGGCAGTAAAAACTGCCCAAAAGCGCCTATACTTCCTGAGGAGACTCAAGAAGTTTGGCATGTCTGCCAAAACTCTCACCAACTTTTACAGGTGCACCATTGAGAGCATTCTCACTGGCTGCATTACTACCTGGTATGGCAGCTGCTCCGCTGCTGATCGCAAGGCCCTCCAGAGGGTGGCGAAGACAGCGGAGCGCATCATTGGCTGCCACCTCCCCTCTGTGCAAGGCATCTACCACACACGATGCCTTAAGAAAGCACAGAAAATCATAAAAGATTACAGCCACCCAGGCTATGGACTGTTCTCGCTGCTGCCGTCTGGTAGACGTTACCGGAGCATTCGGGCACGGACTACCAGACTCACAAACTGTTTTTTCCCCCAGGCCATCAGGCTTCTCAACCAGCAACATTAATCTCATTCATCTCACCTCATTGTATGCTCTAGGCACTTCTTATGTACATTCAATGTACATCACCTTAATTTAATTTATTGTACATGTCTATCGGCACCTCCACACTTTATATTTAATACTCCTACTCCTACTGTCCATATCTGGAACTGCTGCTAGTGTTTTACTGCTATGTTTATTTATATTTATGTTATTCTTGCCCTTATTTGACTTTTTTAAACAATTTAATATATATATTTTTTTGTTTTTTGTTTTTAATGCCTACTACATAGTTGTTGCTTGCCATGTCCCAATAATTTCATTGTTCAGAATGACCTTTTGATAAATAAAAACACTTTGACAGATCTACTTGTCTGCTTGTTTCCCAAAACCGTCAACTAGGGTTCACTCTTTACAAATTGAAACGGTGTCTGTCCCCCGAATACAAAACCATTCAAAATCAAAAAATCTTTGATTAAGATTAAAACAAAACACAATCATATTACTTCAGGTGATATTTCTACCATGAGAATTGGCTTATTAAATATAAGATCTTTTAACTCCAAGGCAGCTCTTGTGAACGAACTAATCTCAGATTGCTCTCTTGATATATTATGTTTAACTGAAACATGGCTGAAAGCGGATGAGAACTTTAAATTAATCCTCTCCGCCTGGGTTAATATATAGCCAGAACCCCCGTCTCTGTCAAAGAGGAATGGGGTTGCTGTTATTTATAAATCTCTCTGTCAGTCAATTCCAAAATTAGAGTATGCATTTGATTCATTTGAAGTGTTAGTTATGAGCACTCAGCCAGCAGTGGTTGGTAAAAACCGCCCCTCTTCTCAGCCTATTTTACTTGTGACTGTCTTTAGACCTCCTGGCCCATATTCTGGCTTCATTCATGAATTTGCAGATTTCCTTTCTCATTTAGCTGTAAGTCATGACAAAGTGTTAATATTGGGTGATTTTAACCTGCATTTAGAAAATACAGATGATACTGCTCTACGCAAAACCCTTGATGTAGTTGCTCCGTTAAAAAGAAAAAAAGTAATTGAGAAGAGGCTTTCCCCCTGGTACACCGACCACATGCAGGCTCTTAAACAAAAGTCTCGTCAACTTGAACGCAAATGGCAATATAGAACTGCCTCCTAGACACACTGAACGTCTTGAATCGTTTACTCCCATACTTGAGAGTGACCTAATTAAGTTAATTTCTTCTTCAAAATTATCCACCTGTCTTCTAGACCCCATACCCACAAAGTTATTGAAGGAGCTATTGCCTATGCTCATCAAACCAATTCTTCACCTAATGAACTCATCATTGCTATCGGGCCATGTTCCTACATCCTTTAAATTGGCAGAAATCAAGCCACTACTTAAGGCGAGACAGGGCAGGTGACTAGGGTAAAAAATTTAACTAATAGATATCACAATGAAACTTCCCCAGTTGATTACTTATATTAAGACAAGAATGTTTTGTATTACAAGTTTTCAGAAATGTTATGTTTAAATATGCAAATGAGGCATTATCTACTTAAATATGCACTAATTTGCATACAATTCCAGAACAGAAATCTGAACATTGGATGAAGCCAGATTCAAAATTATTGTTTCATTATGTTGACACATTACAACCAAGTTTTTGGTCAGAGGGGATTGTGGCCATGTCTTTTTATCACCCCATAAATCAGAAAATAATTTTTAAAAAATCTATTTTCGCCATGTTTTTTGGTATAAAATGTAGCATAAAACAGGCTATAAATGATATATCAACAAACCCCTCTGAAAAAAACCTCAGAATATACATAGGAAGAAATATGTAAAGGATGGTGTATGTACTGTAGACTGAAGTGGAGATTTCATCCTCAGAGTATAAGAAAAACCTCATTTTGAGAAAACGGCCTTTAAAGATTTGCATAGTAAAATGACATACATTTTTCATTGGAAACCACTATTTACAGACACAATTTCAATAATTTCAATCAAATATTAAGCAACAACATCATAATATCATATTAACATCCAAAATACATAACAATTGATAAAATAACAGCATGCACAGCCCGCAGAAACACTCATAAAAAATCTATTTTCGCCATGTTTTTAGGAATAAAATGTGATATAAATCAGGCTATGAATTATATATCAACAAACCCCTCTGTAAAAACCTTCAGAATATAGATATGAATAAAACTGGAAAGTTTGGTGTATGTGAGTGCTACTGAAGTGGAGATTTCTGGCTCAGAGTATGAGAAAAAACTCATTTTGAGAAAACGGCCTAGATTTGTATTGTAAAATTCCATACATTTTTATTGGAAACCACTATTTACAGACACAATATCTAATCAAATACTTAGCAACAACAATATATCATCATCTAAAACTCATCAAAAATTCATAACTGAATGCATGTATGGCCCATCATATCATCATGTCAATATCTAAAACGCGCACATTCACATCAAACGCCACATCGTTCCTGGTTGAGTCTTGGATACGCGTGGATGTATACACACTTTTGCGGTACTGATCTCTTTTGCACAGACTGCACTCAAGAAGCAAACTGCTACAGAACCCCTGATTCTGCGGATCGATGATAATTTGAAGCCCTGTCCCTGCACAATTAGGACAAATCAACCCACCGATCAGTTCATTCAAACGCGCTACATGAACTATCAGCCACTGCTGTGACACGCTGGTCACTCCCGCTGTCGAAACACTTCTGCTTTCCAAGTGACAGCTTACGCATCGATGCACTTTGTGAAGGCATTTCATCTTCTTCTTCATTATATAACTGTTGTCGTCTTTTCTGTGAGGTTTTTACACGCACTTTCGGCATTTAGACAGGTCCCGCGGAGAAAAGCAATGTCCGGAATGTCAGAGCACGTGATGCATCTGAACCAATCACGTTGTCAGAAATCTGCACCAGCCAATGAGAGCTCGTTGTTGGAGGCAAAACCCCCTTCGTACTTTCACTATTGGTTGCTGATACAAAGGAAATGACCATATATGGATCTGATAACATTATACACGAAACTGAGAGCTTTCCAACGGTACCTCATATGATATTGGGCAGAGAGCGACCGCAGATCTGCAAGCTGCGTTAAAATGCGAAGTTTTGGTGAATTTAGGCGAAATCTACAGGCGCAGCATGACGAAGTGTAGTAAAATAAACATCTAAATGTGTATTTTGAACGTTTCCTTTCCACTAGTCTGAAAGAAGACATGTTATGGAAGCAAAATAGCACAAAATCTCAAAATTGACCAGTGCATCAAAAAACGATGTTTTCACCTGCCGTGTCTCGCCTTAAGAAACCAAATTTGGGTCACACTGTCCTGGCTAATGATTGACCCATTTCAAACCTCCAATTTTTATCAAAAATACTAGAGAAATGTGTATCGCAACAGCTTTTTTCATTTTTACATACTAATAGCGTGTATGAGAGGTTTCAATCTGGGTTTAGAAAACACCATAGCACTGAGACCGCCCTTGCCCTAGTAATGAATGACTTGTTCCTCTCTGGATTGTGGCTGTATTTCTATTCTCGTTTTACTTGACCTGAGTGCTGCCTTTGATACTATAGACCATCATATTATCATCCGCAGACTAGAAAATGTAGTTGGTCTCACCGGGCATGCTCTTATGTGGTTAAAATCTTATCTCTATGATAGATCCGAGTTTGTTAGAGTAAACAATCAACCTTCTGAATTTTCTTGGGTGAACTTTGGAGTACCGCAAGGATCAGTTTTGGGTATTCTGCTCTTTTCCCTGTACATGCTCCCTCTTGGGAACATTATAAGTAGACATGGTGTTAACTACCACTGCTATGCACATGACACACAACTTTATATATCACTTAAGCCAGGTGAAGTTGTCCAGTTGTCTAAACTAGAGACCTGTCTTAAAGATGTAAAGGCCTGGATGACCAAAAATGTCCTCTTATTGAACTCTTCTTACAATTTTTAATACATTTAGATTGCTTTAGCTTGGTGTAACTATTGATTCAGACCTCTCCTTTCAGCCCCATATTAACAATATCACAAGAATGGCCTTCTTTCACCTGAGGAATATATCTAAATTAAGGAAGATGTTGTCCCTGAAGGATGCTGAAAAAATAGTTCATGCCTTTGTAACCTCTTGACTAGATTACTGTAATGCCTTATTGTCTGGTTGCATTAGTTCAGCCCTGAATCGTCTCCATCGTCTCCAATCGAATGCAACTGCTAGGGTTCTTACTAGAACCAAGAAATGGGAGCATATTATCAGCCCGGTGCTCAAAATTCTTCATTGGCTGCCTGTCAAATTCAGAATTGACTACAAAATTTTACTTCTGGCATTTAAAGCTTTAAATGGTTTGGCACCAGAATATCTTAGTGACTTACTCATTCCTTACTGTCCTCCTAGATTACTTCGCTCTCAAAAAGATAGCTATTTTGAAAATTTCTATTATATCTAAAATTACAATGGGTGGTAGAGCCTTCTCTTACAGAGCTCCTTTCTTATGGAATAATAATCTTCCCATGTATGTTCAGGCTTCAGACACACTTTCTTTAAGTGTAGGCTCAAAACATACCTCTTTAGTCAATCCTATAGTTATAGATGCCGGGGGGGCGGCTAACCCTCTTTTTTTCCCTCTCTCACCCTGAGCTGCAGATTACTCCGGCCCGTGCCCCCTCGCTCTGAGTTTGCAGACTACTGCTCCAG
Organism: Ilyophis sp. 1 JC-2022; assembly: GCA_022702515.1. Lineage (NCBI taxonomy): Eukaryota > Metazoa > Chordata > Actinopteri > Anguilliformes > Synaphobranchidae > Ilyophis > Ilyophis sp. 1 JC-2022. Next base: position 78,423 of record JAKUDI010000984.1, read on the forward strand.
TCATGCCCTCGCACTGAGTTTGCAGACTACTGCTCCAGTCATGCCCATCGCCCTGAGTTTGCAGCAGACTGTTTTGGTTTATCCTCCCGACTTGACACAACCCAGTCCCAGATGCACCACCTGCCCCATCCTTTTCTTTGGAATTCATACTTACCAGCTAGTTTTATTAGATCCCTTATTACTCTCTTTTACGATCCAGTTCATAACCTTTAATTTAAACCGAGCCGGCCTCTCTAGCCAGGTTCCTTCCGAGATTTCTTCCCACTGGGGAGTTTTTTCTCACCAACGTTGTGTTTTTTCTCCCCTACCGGGAAGGTTTTTACCTTGTTTTGCTGGTTGGGGGCTAAGGCCTGGTTTTTTGCTCTATTTTCCTTCTGTTTCCCTGTGCAACGTCGTTGTGACAGTAAAAAGCGCTATACAAATACAATTTAATTTAATTGAATGTAATAACTACTAATTTTTTGTTAAATTGGCTGCACTTTAAGTACAGGCTAATAAATGCATTAAAGTTGTACTTTTGTAGAACTTCTGTACAACTTTAGTGTACTTACTGTACTTAAGTGTACTAAATTGAGACATGTCTTACAATCTTAAGGTATATTTAAGTATACTAATTGAAAGGGTGATTTGTAGGTAATGGAAATACTATTCTAAATTATAACTATGTTGTTTGAAATATACTTTAAATAGCATTAAAAGTAGTATGCTATCAAGGGATGATAAAAATGTAGCCTAGGCGTTAGATAACGTCAGTACCCTAAAATACGTAAGCAATAATGACCGCCGGGCATTACACAGTTTGAATGCCCGACGCATAGTAAATTGCCCGAGGCGCAGCCGATGCGAAGGGCATTCAAACTGTAATGCCCGTCTCCAAGGTTATTATTGCGCTTATACCATGGTTACCAACAATTAATATATATAGTTACATTTATTTTTATAGATTTTTATCAACCTAATCAGCTAAAATTAAAATATCCTGCCGAGGACATTTTGGCATGTTTTTTTCCGTTGTCATGCAAAACTGCTCATTGATAGTTCTATTTGAACAGAAAACAACTCGTTGCTAATTCTATTTCTGGTTACTAGTTCTATTTTGTCCGTAGTTATGCAAAAAAAAACTCTCGTTGGTAGTTCTGAAAACAATTGATTCTATAAGGAAATAAATTTTGGTTATTTTTGTCATTAGTTACATTATTTAAGAAAATTGCATGAAACCACAACTCAATTTTTTAAAAATGCTTTGGTCACACAGCCTATTTTAAACAGCTAGGCTAAGGAAAATTTCATTTCAGATTGCATGCTGAGATGGAACATCTGAAAAAATAGCCTACTTATAGATACAGAGTTTGTTTAAATGTTAGATGTAACTTGTCATATCTAAGACATTTCGCTGGAGATAAATGTTTTTTTTTAATACACACATTAGGTAAAGCCCTACTATGTTACGTTCATATTTCCAAACTGAATAAATACGGCACCTCTAACCACAAAACTGATTTGCTAGGATTAAAGTTATATATATTTGGTGAATACAAACTTTTTAAATCAGCGGATTTAGCGTTATTTGCCGGCTTTATTAATCAGCTTTTCGTGTTGCTATGGTCACCATTCATTAAAAATGGTTGACTCTATGGCGCTGCCAGCAAGATAACGTAGATGGTGTATTAATTTAGAAACGCGAGTGATTAAAATGTTGCCAGCGCTACTTCATAACTCGGGCGGTATACACAAATTTAATGCCCACCCTCCAGGGCCAATCAGAATCGAGTATTTATTCATAGCCATGGGATAACACTAAATATATCATATTTAGTTATATTTATTTGAAGTAAACTAAAGATACAAATTACTGACATATTTCCAAATGAATGACATTTGTTTTAAGCATACTTTAAATTGATACTGCAGTCAAAAATCGACTTTTCATTTTGAAAACCGATGTTTTGGGTTAGATGATATGATCATACATGTTACGTCCGCCGCCTTCCCCTTCCAGTCCACTTTTCTATTGTTGTCCTGTGTTCCCCGATTCCTCTCGTTTCATGTCATGTATTTTACTTTTACCCTGTTCTGTTTTTCGTTGTTGTTGTGCAGGCTGGGCATGGTTTCCCTCCTTGTTTCCTCATTCCTCTCTCTTAATCTCCCAGCCAATCTAGAGGATCAAAACAAACATATTTCACCACCATTTGGACTCATATCATGGCCTGCGGTAACGTCACAACCCAAAGTTCTACCAAACTTCAGTTGTGCTTTAACATTAGCTTAAGGTTAACGTTAAGCGTCCCGTCATATTCTGAACTGCAAGCTAAATTTAGCTATTGTAAAAGTGAGTGCTGCAGTTGCCATTGTAAGTGATGGAATAAAATGAATGTTATCCAGTGGTGTAGTGGTCCCTGCAGTGTGGTATACTGTAATTCAGCCCCGAAAAAAAAAACAAAAAATCACGGTATTTCATCTACTCTGTCAAAGAAAGGCATTTTCTTTTTTTACACAATAATTACACTGTCATTATGTTTATTATACTAACTTGTATTCAAGCTGAGCCAAACAGGATGTCTGATAGATATTTATTTTTCATTTCACACATTTCATATTCATATTTCAAGTACATGTTATGGATGTACTTGATGTACTGCCTATTTGCCATTTGCCATGAAACTACAGTAGCCTACATCCCAGACAGAATTTTTAGAAAATGGCATCTAGACCTAAATGAAGTGGTGGTTCTGTGGCTCTTTAGCCAGGTCTTGGTGTACTTTAGGTTATGTACTGACATCTCACACACTCAAAATAATGACCCAGACATGCAGAGAATATTGCCAGCATGACAGATAAGCATTGCTTAGCCTGATCCACGGTTCCCCCCTAGTGGCAGTCATCGACGTCCCAATTATAGTATTCATAAGTTGTTTCTATGAAATGATAAATTACAGCTACACAATGTTTAACAACCTTCATCTTGCCACAGTCGCAGACAATTAAATTCACCGTTTCTACATGCTAAAAAAATAATGTTCCAACATAGAAACAAATAATATAGGCTATTATTAAAAAGTTGGATAAATAAAACATTAGTGTTTTTTCCCCCTTGCTTACTGTAGCCAGAGAAAAATTACATTTAGCAGCGAGTAGCCCCATAGATATAGAACCTATAGGTTCTCTATCTATGGAGTAGCCTACCTATCGCACGTGTGGCTGTAGTAGCCTACGTTGCTGTTGTTAAGTATGTTGAAAACAACACAGTCTACCTCTTTAAGTAATTTATACACCACGCGGCCACGCAAGTACACACACTCTGACCCAGAGTTAGCTACTTAGCTAACCAACTCGCAATGCAAAACTCTGTGCATTCAACGCATGTGTGTGTGTGTGTGCGTGTCATTGATTAATCATTTGGCTAGCTAGTTTAATCGCATTACTGAATGACTGAGCATTTACTTTTAGTTTTTTTGACAAATAATTGTCTGACTCTGGGGGTCATTCCTTTTATTCATGGCACGCTAAACTTAGCATGTCGGAGCTACAATGGGTTGGAAAACAAATAAGATCAACACATACGTAGCCTACAGCTAATGTTATGCTATGGATGGGAGTAATTATTCATGACAACAAACTAACAATGTACTGTGGGAGAATAGTAATACTGCTTGCTTGCGTTTTCATACTTACTTGGTGGAAAAGATATCCTAAATTAATCGTTATTTTTTACAAGTCCACCACCATCACCCACGTTAGTCAGGCTAACGTAACTTTGTTTTGTACGGTCTCTTCTAGACTGCGCCCGTGTCATGTTTGCCAGATAGCCTGGAATCAATTCTTCCCCCAAACAATTCTGAAAATCCCCCTCTTCAGTTGAGTTCCCATACAACTTCCCCTATGCAATTTTTGAAACCCCTACATTTATGGGGATATCCCCCAAGCTGGCAAAAGTAGCTTGCTTCGGAGTTTGAGTTGGATTTACAGTGTGGGGGGGGAGGAGCGCAACAAAAAGCGGGAGACGTGTTGAGATAATGATTAAATTAATAGATCATAGAATCATATCATCATAGGCTTACCTGTTCAAAGGCATTGTTTGGTTGGATTTGTATTTATATATTTTTTTTTCAAAAGCAAAAGATTTCCGG